>CBVK0100099560.1:0-24401 GCA_900067695.1 Picea abies | reverse complement strand
CCTTGAATTTCTTCAAGAAGTATTATGCTTGTTTTTTTCATAGGTTTACATTTGACACGGGCTAAGAGGAGTTCATTAAAATATAGAGAGATGAATTTAGCTTAGTACTACTGATCAGTGAGAAGTTAGTAGGTGCATTTCTTTCTTTTATTCAGATTTGTTTATATATGAATGAGATGATAATTTCATTAATTAGCTTTGACTGTTTTTGTGTCATTGTTTCCATTGTATTTTCTTAGTATTTATTAGTTTAAAATCTTGAAACATTAAAAGAACAAAAATATTTATGTTCTTACTTTATCTCATTTTGAAACATTATTATGAATATTCATTTTCACAAGATTTCAAGTAAAACTTGTAAACTGTATATAGATTGGTTATAATCATTTGTATATTCACGTTTATTTTTAATAAGCATTAGTAAGTAATATATCATTTGTTAGAATCATCTCTTTAGATTAGTTTATTTCTTTTACTACTTTTAGGACTTTAGTTGGCTAACAGATACATTAAACTTGTCGAGTCAGATCATACCAAACGACTTAGGTTAATTAGACAACCTTGATCCAGATCTAACCTTCCAATTGATGGTGTGTCATTTACGCCCGTCAACAATGATTTTGATTATAACCCCTCAAAATCTGAACCAATGCCATGTTCACTACTTCTATTTTCCATCTATTTGTGGATAGAAAGTTGTAAATCTCTTCAGCTTGGTGTCCATCTTCTCCCAAAGTGTAATCTAAACGATACTAATAAATATAACATCTATATATGAGACAGTGCTCCTTAGTATCCAAAAGTGCACCCAACCCTTTTCAAAGAACATGTGTGTTGCATTTTTTCGCTTGATGGTATTTTTACAAGGCATAAGAATGCACATATTTCTAAACCTATCAACAACGATAAATAGACAATCATATGCCTTTGTTGTTCTTGGAAAACCTCCCATGAAATCCATGGAGATCCTCTCCCACTGTCTAGTACGTATAGGTAAGAGATGGTATAAACCTTTACAGTGTTTGTCGGTACACTATGCATCCTCTAATCAAATGAGTTACATCTTCTTGCATTCTAGTCTAATACACATACCTCTTTAAGTTTGCAATTGTCTTCCCATCACCAAAATGCCCCGCAACTTTGGAGGTGTGACCCTCTATGATAAGTTGCAATCTTTCACCTTTAGAAGTTGAGAGTTTGTAAATATTTTAGAGTAACTCATTATGGATATGAGAATCATCCCTATTGTCATGTTTTACTACACGAACTTGGCCTTGCAGTTGTTGAAATACCTATTTGATGTCCTCATCTTTTATGTATGCCTCTTTGTATGCATCATGGATGAATGTCTCTCTGTACATAAGAGTTGGGTGGCGTTGAAAGCATGTATGACAACTTATTGATGTTGCCATTCTGATATTTGATGATTAGATAGATAGAATTTCTATGAAAGCCCCATCCAGTTGTCACTTTTGTAAGAAGTTTATATGATTTATGAACTTATTATTTTCAAAGCATTTACAATAATAATGTAAAAGGATATTAATTATTTTAATAGAAAATTAAGTGAATTTCATTGTATATTTTAAATGTTTACAATGTATAATACTAACTTTAAAAACAACAATTTTATTAATAAAAAATTATAATTCTAACAAAATTTTTATATTAATTGAAGTACCCACATCCTAAATGTGTGGAAAACCCATCCCCAACCCTTTAGGATATGTCCCAATGTAACATTGGATCCTACCCAACAAGCTCTTTTTTCACAAATGCCAAAATAAAACCCACTCTAAAACCGAACTAGAAAATATCCAACAATGGTTGTGAGCTTCATAGAGCACATAAAAATATCATGAAATCAATTTCACAAAAGGAAATGGAAGAAAACACAAACATAACTTTTCTTTTAAATATGAGCATACAACATTACATCTAGGATTTATAGATAGTTTAAATTTTTTATGATTTATGCTAATGTTTGATTCACTTACAATGATTCATGATAAAGGTTCAATGGGCTATATAAATAGTTTAAAATTTTGAAGATGTATGCCAATGTGTGATTCAATTACAATAATTCATGATAAGTTCTTATTTAAAGTTAGAAGTTTCTCCTTTTTTCTTTAAATTTAACTTTTTTGGATAAACACAATTATATTATTTATCTTTAATTTTTTTTTTAATAAATAAAATTATATTGTTTATATTTTGTTTTAATGTGATTTTAAAATAAATCAAAATTATTAAAGATAAAATTTTATAATTAAAGTTTGATTAATGAAAAAAATAATAATTTAAAAAAAAAATTAATAAAATTGAAAAAAAATATTCACTTTTAAAATTAAATCTATTTACTTATTAAATTCTTATAACCATAATTAATATTTTTTAAAAATAAATTCACCCCTTTATTAATTTAATCATTAATTTCTCACAACCATTCTTTAAAAATAAATTCACCCATTTATTAATTTAATCCTTAACTTGTTACAACCATAACTATTAACTATTATCTTTTATAAATACCATTGTAGTGGCCATGTCGCTGCCCAAAAGCTCTTTAACCGTTGAAGATATTAAATGTACATAATTTGATACTAACATTATCACTGCATATTCAAGTTTTTTACTACTTAAAAAAGAAAAAGATATGATAAATTAAGGTTGCAAAGATAAATACTGCAAATGTTATGGTAAACTAATGTTGCAAAGGTAAATACAGGTGTATACAGAAAAATCCAAGACGTTGTCTTCAAGTAACACTGAGAGACGCTCTTTATAAGCAGGCCACTGTTGGGAAACGCAATACCTGTGACTGTTAAAACCCCACAATCAAAGTCAACTAACTTATATTCAAGGAAAACAATTTAAATAAATTAAAACTAAAAGTTCCAGAAACACGAGTATAGAGGAGAACATAGATATAAAGAACTCGACTCAAGATATGTCAAGTTCCATCAACAATTTGATTGAATATTTTTCACAATATTTTATGCTATAAATTGAATATATTAACTTAATAGGTACCTTCTTATATGGAAGTATTTCCATCTAAGTTTTCGCCTCAATATATCAAAGCTTCCTAAATTTGAAAAAAAAATGGAATAGTGGTTTTTTTGGCTTATATTTATCATTCGAATAAAGATGTAATGTCTTATTATAATATTCAGAATTTTGTTCAAAAGTTTTATAGGTTATTTGTTAATATGAAAATAAATTGTATATATTATTTGTATTTTTCTTTGATAATAATAAGACAAGGAGGTAATTTGGAACATAATAGTTATTAGTTAATATGAAAATAAATTATATATGTTATTTGTGTTTTTCATGGATAATAATTGGACATAGAGGTAGTGGAGAAGAAAAGCATGATGTGATTTAGCTCCCAATAATTTTCCATCTTTATATTATTTGGAAGCTATTATAGAGAATGTTGAAATTAATCACACCTACTCTCATTTAATTTTCCATAAACTCTTCTTCTCTCCTAAGGGTCAATATGTTTTAGCAGAATGAAAAAAGGAGAAGTTGCATTGTTGTAGCAACAGGTTGAGAAGCACTCAAGAAAGAGGGTTTTCTATTTTTGTTCATTTTTGGTGAATGTGATGAAAGAGAAACTACTCTTTGCAATCAAAGTATGTAAGATAAATAATATATGAAATATAACTCATTTTACTTTTTGATCTTGTCTTGTATGTATGCTATTTATGCTCTTTGTTTTTCTTTTCTTTCTAGTCTCCTCTTCCCTTGCCCTGGTATTAGAGGGAAACTCAACAAAATTGAAGTTTTTGAGAAAGTTTTCAAGGAGGTAAGAATTATCCAACAAGTTATTTATAGTGAACAATTGAAGCTCCAAGCACAAGTTTGAGAAATCCAAAAATTACTTAGTTCAATGGGAAAAATTATGATTATTGGGAAATCACAATGAAAGCATTGTTTTGTTCTCAAGACACATGAGATCTTTTTGAGAATGGTCACTAAAGGAGTGCATGGAATGGCCAATGTGAAGACATCTAACCTACAAATACAATAGACTCATTCTTTACTAAATATAATAGACTCATTCTTTACTAAATACAATAGACTCATTCTTTACTCAAATCATTGGACTAATAAACCAAATTAGATAACATGGTGGAACTTTTGAAGATAGGGGAGTGGTTGAAAATATTTTAAGATGTTTTCCTACAAGATTTGAATCAATTGTGGTGGCCATAGAAGAGACAAAAAATCTCTCACAGATTTCAGTTGACTAGCTACATGCATCACTCATTTCTCACGAGGATTTCAACTTTGGAGCATGCATTCAAGACACAAGTCTTAGTCAACCATGGTAGAGGCAACACAAGATCAAATTTCATAGGTAGAGGTAGAAATTCAAATAGATGTGGAAGAACCATCCCATCAAATACAAGCGGAAACTGAAGTGGAAAAGGAAATAATAAAGTCTCAATGCAAAATCAACCTTAAGGCCAAAGGTATGATACATCTTCATTTCAACGTCACTATTGTAAGAAATATGGTCATTACTTAAATTAATGTAGAAATAAACAATATGATTTTAGGGAAAAAAATGCAAATTTTATCAAAGAAAACCAAAATCGGGGTAGTATGATAATATCTTGCAACGTTTCCCAAGAAGATGAGAAAGATATATGGCTTTTAGACTCAAGTTGCAACAATCATATGAAAGGGAATCTAAAAATGTTTTATAGTTTGGATGAAAGTGTAAAATGAGATGTCACATTGGGCAATGATAATAAAGTTTCAATTATGGGAAAAGGAAACATCAATATTATAACCAAAAAGGGGTAGAAGTTTATTTCTGATGTGTGTTTTGTTCTTGGGTTGAAGCATATCTTGATGAGTATTATGCAGCTTCTTCAAAAGGGGTATAAAATCTAAAATATTTTTCAAAAGAAACAATGCATAATTTTAGATAGATTTCCAAGTAATTGGCTTCTAGATAAATTCCAAATGAAAACAATATAATGTTTCCCCTAAGGATAAAACTAGATTTGAAGGTAGAATTGGCTCAAGGACCCCCTTCAACAAACTCACAAGAGGATGAAGAGAAAACTAAAATAGTAAATCAAGTAATATTTCAAAAATAAATTAAATATTTAAATAGGTTATGGCATCTAATATTTGGACACCTAGCCCCGGGGGGGGCAGCTTAATTGGCAAGTGCCATGAAAATGAAGTTCCATGAGGTTTCGAGTTCAATTCCCTCCGACTTACAACGTGTGCCACGTAACCTTGAGGTTATAGTGGTAGCAGTGACCATGTGTAACGCGAGCACATGCCCAACTAGTTGCTAATTCCGCTAGACATAAAAATAAAATAAAATTTGGACACCTAAACTTTGGAGGTTTAAACTTATTGTACAAGAAATAATGGTAAAGTGGTTAATATTAATAGAAAAACGGGAGAGAATATGTGAAGGTTTAATTTTGGGTAAACAACATAGGGAGTCATTTATAGTAGGGAAGTCAATTCATGTAAACAAAAAATTGGATAGTTTTCATTCATATTTGTGTGGACCAATGAAAACACCCTTAATTGTTGGAGGCTATTGCTTCTTTACATTCATAGATGATTACACAAGAAAAACATGGGTCCACTTTCTAAGGCATAAAAACAAAGTGTTTGATTATTTTCATCGATTCAAATCCCTTGTCAGGAAGCAAAGCAAACATTACATCAAAGCATTGAGAACGGTGAATACATTTCAAATGAAATCATAAGGTTTTGCAAAGACAATGGAATTCACAAACAATTTACCACAAGGTACACATATTGGACTCAAGATGTAGCATGTTAAAATAAAATTGTTTGTCAAATGAATATTGGACTGAAGATGTAGCACGTGAAACATATATTTTGAATAGATGTCCCACTAAAAGTGTCATAATATGATTTTGGAAGAAGCATGGAGTGGAAAAAAACATAATGTTTCTCACATGAGAGTATTTGATGTCTAGCATATGCACATGTCATGGCACATGTCATGGATGAGTTGAGAAGAAAATTAGATAATAAAAGAGAAAAATGCATATTTGTGGGATATAGTGATGAACCAAAGTCATAGAAATTGTACAATCCAATAACCAAAAAATTCATAATCAATAGAGATATGTAGTTCATATAAGATGAAGCATGGGATGGAAGTTTGGATAAAACAATCAATATTGCAGCTTAACCAAGTGATCAAATGAAACCTTCATCAATGATAAGAACAACTCCACACACTCAAGCAAATACTCCATCAAATGTTCAACAAACACCATCTCAAATTGGCACTCTTGGTTTTGGACCATCAACTCCGTATTCTACAAGTTCAAGTGATATGTCAAACCCCACACTAGCAAGCTTAAGGAGGAAAAGAATCATAAGTTTAAGAGACATTTATGAGAAAAATGAAGGTGAAAACAATGCAGGCATGGCTTCTTTTATTTATTTATATTCACATCTAGATGATCCAATTCATTTTGAAGAAGAAATTAAGGAAGAAAATTGGTAAATGCAAAGGATGAAGGAATATATTAATCAAACATGGGAATTAGTGAGTCTTCCACAAGGAAAAGAGGTAATAGGAGTGAAGTGGGTTTACGAGAGAAGATTGAATAGAAATGGTGATGTGTAAAAGCATAAGAAAGGCTTGTAGCAAAAGGTTATTCGAAACAACCTACGGTAGACTATAATGAAAGGCTTGTAGAAAAAGGTTATTCATAACAACCTAGGGTAGACTATAATGAGACATTTGCAATAGCATGAGGACAATATTATCCACAGTAACTCAAAAAAAGTGGGAAGTATATCAAATGGATGTGAAATCAACATTCTTAATTGGTTTCTTAGAATAATAGGTTTATGTGGAGAAGCCACCTAGGTATGATATTTTGGGCCATGAAAACTAATTTTACAAACTCAAGAAGGCACTCTATGGACATAAACAAGCTCCAAGGGCTTGGTATAGAAAATTTGATAGTTATATTTTGCAAAATGGTTTTAATAGGTGCAACAATGAGCCTACATTATACACCAAGATGAATGAGCAAGGTGAGATTACAATAGTTTGCTTGTATGTTCATGATTTGATATTCATGGGTGATTTATCAATTGACATGCTCAAATCATCTATGAAAAGGAATTTGAGATGACTGATTTGTGTTTAATGAGGTAATTTCTTGGTATAGAGTTAAATAAAAATGAAAAAGGTATATTCATTTGACAATCTAAGTATGCTAATGAAATTTTGAAGAGGTTTAACATAATGGATTGCAAAAGAGACCCAACACCTATTGTGACAGGTTTGAAATTGAGCAAGCACGATAAAGGCTCTAAAGTTTATTCAACTTTGTACAAACAACTTGTTGATAGTATTATGTATTTAACATCCACAACGCTAGACATAATGATTTTTTTTAGTCTCATTTCAAGGTTCATGGAATCTCCAAAAGTTTCTCATTGACAAACATGAAAAATAATTTTGAAATATGTTAGTGGAACAATGAACTATGGAACACTCTACTCAAGGTCAAGTGACTTCAAGTTGATAGGATACAATGATAATGATTGTGTAGGAAGTATAGATGATATGAAGAGCACTTTGGTAAGTAGAATACACTATAAGGGAAACGTGTTAGGAAATATGGATGAGAAGAATTTAGAAAGAATTGAGGCATGAACAAGAAGAGGAAACAAAGATTTATTGTGACAACAACTCATCTATAGAATTGTCAAAGAACCCAAATTTTCATAAAAAGAGTAAACATATTGACACAAGGTATCACTCCATTAGGGAGTTAATCAACAATGGATAAATATTTTTGGAACATTGCAAGTCATAGAAGAACAATTTACATACATCTTCACCAAATCATTGGGAAAGGAAATCTTTGTGCATCAAAGAGATAACTTAGATATGTTATGATTAAGAGGGAGTGTTGAAATTAATCACACCTACTCATTTAATTATAAGTAGACTCTTCTTCTCTCCTAGCCATCTAACATGTTCTTTCAATCCTTTCAAGCATGAGAATTTTTTTCTTGTATATTTTTGTTGGGAATATATAAATAGAAGAGAGGATAGTTTTAGAAAATGTTGTATGTGAAAAATGAAAACACGCTTGCATTGTTGTAGCAACAACAAGATGAGAAGCAAGAAACAGAGTCTCTATTTTTATTCATTTTTGGTGAATGTGATGAAAGATAAAAAACTCTTTATACCTATTTATGCAATCAAAGTCCATAAGATTAATAATATATGAAATATAAATCAATTTACTATATACTCTTGTATTTTATGTATGTTGTTTATGCTCTCTATTTTTCTTTCTAGTCTCCTCTACCTCTTCCCTTCATAAAAATCAAAGCGAAAATCTATTCAAAATACAAAATGTTTAACTTTTTAAGAAAAATCTAACCCTCCACTAATAAGACTCTCCGAGTATTTCTCTCCTACCATCTTTAGCTTTACAATCAACATCCTGATGTGAAATTTAGACGGATACATTTTGATATTGTGGGATTTGTGAATAAGAAGATCCGAAGCCAAACCTTAATGTTGAATAAAAATTGGTATGAACTCGTCTAAATTATAAACACATATTACCTCTATTGTGAAAATATATATAGTTCGTGGAAGGATATTTGTGAAGTGAAAATGTCTACGCTTAAACCGAGAAACTATTTAGTGTGAAAGCAAGGCATATGTCCTTTGGCATTTTCCATTTGGAATTTGCAAAGAAAGAACATGTAAATGGTCACGAGGAGCCCGTCAAGAATCGTTCATCTCGGAGTTGCATGGATAGTACCTATAAATTGTCACGAGTATGCTTAGGCATATATCCGTAGTATGTCTCTTAGTGATTCTTTCTTGTGTTGGCCCTTTCACAGCTCTTGTGGAAGAATGTTTGATGATGTATCAAGCACATTTTACTGCTTCTTCCCATGACTTCAACTAAAAACAAACTTCAACTCAAGACCTTTGGCGTGAAGCATACATATAACCATAAATAAAAGGTTGAGTACCCAAGCCAATAGCTCGCGTGATAATGCCAACTCAAGACCTATGGCATCAAGCATACATATAACCATAAATAAAAGGTTGAGTACGTGTTCCCAACAGCTCGCATGATAATGTATATTTTAAGAGCCTAAAATTCTCTTTCTCGCTGGGTCCATAATCCATAGCTCCATCTCTAGACCTTATCTAGCCATTGACCTAGAAGTCTCCCTTTAGGTTTCAGAAGAAACTAAAGTTAGTTGTAGATAGAGATCAAGATAAAGAAACATATGATAGTTAGAGAGCCAAAAATAGATCCACCTATGGTTCGATAGTTATAGATTGGAAGGTTTGATTCTTTGGTTTGATGGTTATAGTATCATTGATTGTTAGTAGATCAACTCGAATAAAGTGAGTAGTAGTTCAGAAAGGCACTGAAGTTGAGTGCAGGGTGAAGAAGGTAGAGATTAAGGGTTGCGGTATAAAATTAACTTTACGAAAACATTTCATTATCATAAGCACGTCCAGGGTTTCCCTCAGAGTGGGATAGAAGGTCCTTTGAACCCTATGGTTTAGGATGAGAATCAAGTAATATGTTCATTATCGAAAGCACTTGACTCTCTTGATCAAGATAGAAAACCATAACCAAAATGTTAAGCCAAGTTAGACAAATCCAAGCCATCTCACAAAACTAATACAACCATTTGATCAAGATAGAAAACCATAACCAAAATGTTAAGCCAAGTTAGACAAATCCAAGCCATCTCACAAAACTAATACAACCATTTAGATCCAGTGAAAGAGCATTCAAATCCTAGTTTCGATACTTGGAAATAATGTAGCAAGCATAAGTTGTAAGTGTAAGTCGTAAGAATTAATTTGTAGTTGAAATCTACTTCACTTTCTTAGAATCTAGTTGTCTGTCTGTGATTTGATGTAATCTTCATTCAATACAAGATAGATTGTGAAAGTAGTCTCACCTGTGTTGATTTTCATATTTTAAGTTGATATCAGAGAACTTTGGAAATCCATCTCTCTGAGGCGAGATTCAAAATAGGAAATCTCAAATTGATTTGGAAAAATTGTCAATGTCCCCTGTACAGTGTTAAGCTCTCGCGCTCCCATTGTATAAAAATAAGAGCCCTAGTGCGCCGGAGAATGCCGTCAATTCCGCCCAGCGCGCTCCCTCTCATATTGATGGAGCACTAGCGCTCCCATTCTCCAGATTGAGGAGCGCTGACCATTTTGCCTTTACTGATTGAGGTTGGAGCATGCAAAGGCCGCGTCCGGTTATTGAGGTTGGTGCATGCATGGGTTCTTGAGGGAGGCCGCGTGCAGTGAGAAAGATTTGGTGCGTGGTGCAAATCGTAAGTATTTTTTTATGGAGTGATATGGTGCATGTAAAACGTAAGCTTTAGCTTCGTTTTTTTGTTGGGGCGTTGAAAGAGGAAGGCGTAAGTTTTATGAGTTATTCACGATTTGGATACATGCATGAGTGTGATTTGCATGAGTTGAGAGGTTTTTTTATATGCGAGAGTTTTAATATATGTGAGATTTTTTTTTTTTTTTTTCGAGGATTTGATTTTTTTTTAATAAAGGATATTTAAAAGTGGATCATATGCATGAGTGTGATTTGCATGAGTTGAGAGTTTATTTTTATATGTGAGTTTCGTTTTTGGAGCATTTGATTTTTTTTTAAGTATATAAATGATATTTAATTGTGCATCATAAATTGTGGATACTTAAAAGAATAGGGATATTAAAATTTATTATAGTCGATATCTTTTATATTAAAGCGTGAGGATGTTATAAAGAGGTGAAGAGGGATTTATAAGTTTTTTTATTTAAAAAGTGGATATTTTGGATATTAAGGTGCATGCATGATTTAAAGGTTGATGCATACATGTGAGGTGTGGTTATGATTTAAAGGTGCATGCATGATTTAAAGGTGGATGCATGCATTATTGATGTTAAGATTTCATTTTTAAAGTTTTTTCTTACATTTCTTTTAAGAAAGTTGAGAAAAGAGGTAGAGTTGGATCAGTGGATTTCATATTCTTAGTGACTCACCGTTGTTAATACAAGGATCCATTGTCTGGTTGGACAAGCGAATATTTGCAGAGATGGTGAATCCTCTGGCGGAGACCTACCTCAATGAAGGCAACAAGTTAGGTGGCTCGAATTTCATTAATAGAAATTCAAGATGCAAACGCTCATGGAAGACTATGGTGTCTGGACCATTATGAAGGGTGATGAAACAAAACCTGATGCGACTGTCGGTGCGACAAGAACACAGATCCAAGACTGAGAAAAGCACGAAAAGAAGGAAAATGTATTGTTGCATATGTCTGTTAATGATAGCATAATTCCACATATTAGAGAAGCTAAAACTTCTGCTGCAACGTAGACAACGCTTAAAGCATTGTATGAATCTAGCGACACAAATCACATTTTGTTCTTGAAAACCAAATTGGTAGGCATTAAGATGGATGGAAATGAATCTGTTAGTTCATTTTTGGGTCGCATTAAAGAGGTGAAAGGCAAGCTAGGAAATATAGGGGAAACTGTTTCCAGCATTGATCTGGTCACTATTACCTTAAATGGTATGCTAGAATATTATCAGATGCTCATAACAGGTCTCGCAACAAGGAAGAAACCTCGTACTTTTGAAGAACTCACAGGTATTTCGCTTCCAGAGGAAGAGAGGCACGGGAATATGAAGCCTCGGAATAAAGATTTGTAACTATGGTTAAATAAGAGATTTGCGAGAGTGATCTCAGGAGAAAGAGGCATAGGAGGCAGTTCATGGCAGAGAGGTAGTTCATCGCAGAGAAGACAATCTCCAAGGATGAATCAAGGTATGCAATCTAACGGGACTGAGTCAAAGAGTTGTTTTTATTGTGGTCGACCTCGACATATTGTTAAAGACTGTTATAAGAAGAAGAGTGATGAGGCTAGGAATAAACCTAGAACACATTCAGGTCATTATGCAGAAAAATATCCAAGTGATGATCTCAAATTATTTATTGCTAGTGATGATATTGATGAACCCCCAAATTTTGATTCACGGGATCTTAAGCTGTTTGTGTCTAACATTGCTTTATCTGCTGAAACGAATGATTTTGATGCCTGGTTTTTTTATTTCGGAGCATCAATACATATGACTTGTAATAAGAACTAGTCTGTTATTTTTAAAGAAACATAGAATGGTGCCAACATATATCTTGGATATGACTATGCTCATCAGATGAAGGCATATAGAGACATTTCTGTGACATTGTCGAATGGTATTGTTCATCACATTCACAATGTGGTGTATGTGTCAGGGATAAAGAAAAAATTGATCTCTATGTCCACCATTACAGATCAAAGCTTGAAGGTTGAATTATTAAAGAATTATTTCATAGTGAAGGATCTGCTCAACCACTTCCAAACTATTGCAACGAGATTCAGAGTAGGAGGCCTATACAAACTTGATGTTACGAATAAAGCACATCATGCACTCACTTCTACAACTATGTCAACAGAGATTCTTTGGCATCAATGGTATGCCCACATCAATCATCCTGATTTATTGTTATTACTGAAAAATAATATGGTTGAAGAACTTCCCATGTTAAAGAATGAGTATGTTGCTTGTGATGGATGTGCATTAGGAAAGATGCACAAAGATGAATTCCCCTCTAATCTTGATAGGAAAATGAGAGATATTTTAGATCTTGTGCATACTAATTTTGCTAGCCTATGCAGACTAGGTCTTTAGGAGGTGAATTTTACTTTATGTTATTTATTGACGATTGCACGAGATATATGTGGGTTTATTTCCTTAGAACAAAAAGTGATGTTTTCGAGTACTTTAAGAAATTAAGAACCATGGTGGAAAAACAGATAGGAAAATCCATCAAAATCCTCCGTTCAGATCAAGGGGGAGAATATAAATCAGGGGACTTCAACAACTATTGCAAAGACCATGGAATAGTACAACAGTTTACAGTACCTCACACTCCACAACAGAACAAAGTTGTTGAAAGGAAAAATGGAACTCTGGTAGAGTGTGCATGCAATATGATGAAAGGTAAGAATCTCTCAAATGCATTTTGGGTTGAAGCCAAAAATACTGTAGTTTATTTAAAGAATAGAAGTCCAACAAGGTGTCTTGATAATGTTACTCCTTTTGAAGTCTTGTATGGTTCCAAACACGCAGTTCACAATTTGAAAGTATTTGGGTGTAAGGATTTTGCACATATTCCAAAGGACAATATGAATAAATTGGATGTTAAAGCCATTAAATGTATCTTCATTGGCTACTATTCTAAATTTAAAGCATAAAAATTGTTTGATCCTTCTACTCACAAAGTATTTTCATGTAGAGATGTACTTTTCCATGAGTAGGAAGAAAGAAATCATGACAACAACATTCATGAAGAGTGGTAGAGACTTCTTGATGAAGGAATTAAAGAAGAGCAGCAACAACCATCACAAAAATATCCACCACAACAAAAACCACAACTGCAACGACAATAGCAGCAAGAAGGACTCAATGATATGGACACTTCAAGTAGTGATGATTCACCTAGAGGTGAAGAAAGATCTTCTCAAAGTGGGGAGGAAGATAATCAGTTGAGAAGTTATTCACGACAGGTTCGAGTCCCTGAGAGGTATAAAGACTATGCCCTAATGAGTAGCATTTCAAATGTCATATAACCCATGATTTTTTATGAAGCTAATGAACATGATTAATAGTGAAATGCAATGGAGGAAGAATATGAATGTATAATGAAAAACAATACTTGGGAATTGACTGAATTTCCTACACATAAAATGCCCATTGGATGAAAATGGATATAAAAACCCAAGTTTAAATCAGATAGTAGTAGAGACGAATATAAAGCCAGATTGGTTGCAAAGGGATATTCACAAACTTAAGGTATTGATTATTCTGAAACAATTGCACCAGTAGCTAAATTGAATACTATCAGATTGTTAATTGCTTTAGCTACAAAGTACCACTGGAAGCTACACCAGTTAGATGTTAAATCTACATTCTTGAATGGTGAGTGAAATGAGGAGGTTTACCTTTCTCAACTTGAAGGGTTTGTGGAAAAAGGGCAAGAACACTTAGTGTGTAAGTTAAATAAATCATTGTATAGACTAAAACATGCACCTAGGTCATGGTATGAGAAGATAGACTCTTTCTTTCTTCAACAGGGTTTTATGAGGAACAAAAGTGATCCAAAACTGTATACCAAATTTGATGAAGATGGGTATATAGTATTAATTTCTTTATATGTTGATGATTTGATAATTATAGGAAATGTAGAGAAATTAATTGATCAAATTAAGGTGGAGTTGTCAAAAATTTTTGAAATGAAAGATCTTGGTGAGTTACATTACTGCATAGGTCTTGAAGTTTGGAGAAATGCAGGCAAATTTTTTTTTTGTGAAAGTAAGTGATGACAGACGTCTACTACGTCCACCCACAGGATCGTTCCTTCTGTCTCCCTGAGCCGAAGTGGCTCATTTGATTTCCTTTTGGAATCTTTGATGGAAACCCGATCCATAGGTCCTTCTATTCTCCCACACGATCTTCTACACCTAACCGTGATCTTCCCAACTTCGGTTCAGGTTTTGGGATTTCTTGATGTCCAATGTCGAGAACCCTGGTCTCCGCGATCTTCTGATCACCGTATCTCCGAAGTGCCGAAACACCTTCATCAATGACTAGCCCTCAGTCTAAGCCTTGGCCCATACGACCTCCTCTTATATGACCACAGTCATACCTCTTATCCATGGAATCCTCGATATCTCAATACCCGATGCCTGAAACTCCAACACACGTGCAAGTTCTGACTTTTCAATGCCACTTCACCTTAGTCAGGATTTCGGACTTTCCAATGCCGAAATGCACGAGCTTCTTGTCCACGGGATCTCCGATCCTCTGAATCCTGATATTTCGATGTGACGTCAGCTAGGCCCACAACGAACTTTCCACCTCTCACGATTCATGGTGCCTAGATCTCCGAAATGGATGATCACATGACACACGTCCTCCCACAAGTGGACGGCTCATATCAAATCTCGTGAATCCGGAACTTTCACCACCGATTGCCCGACTTATCAACCACGAGAATTCTGATATCCCGAATTCCAATATCCCAATGTGTCAATCCTTTCAGAACTTTTGTACCTGCTTCTCTGCGCTAAGGGTTAAACCATGCACAACTCCCTGCCGATCAAATGACTGACGGGTATTTTGATTAGATTTGATGGTGCAGATCATTTCCTCTTGTGTGCTCACTCTGATTCTCCCTAGACATGAAAACCAATAGTCCAGATTCTATCTCTCCTACCAATCTGGTGGCTACTATGCTCCCTCCTGAGCTTTGCACACTTCTTCCCAGCCTTGGGAGAAATTTCCAAAACCCAAAGGCCTTGAACTTTGTCTGTTTCCTCCCGCGAGCTCTCACTTTAAGCTTCGCTGCACGTATGAAACGTTTCCCCTCCTAATCTTTGCTCCTTTCAAATCCTTAAAGGATTCTTCAAATCCTGCGCCTCTACAGGGAATTCACATGCACACAAAAGTGTTATCCGCCCTGAGCTTTCCTGTAGCTTCTACCTCTAAGGAAACACAGTTCTCCTTTCCTTTCTCCCACAAATGGAGAATATTTGGATGCCCTCCTGGCTATCCTCTGCCTCAAGCAACTTCTTGCTGAGCCTTCAGGGTGTTCAGTAACCCCGTGAAGATCCCTCAGTCGATTATTCCTTTAATTATAGAACTCAAAGAGTTCTCTTCTCCCTGTGCCTGTCTGGAAAATGTCTTGACGCCCACCTGGCAGAGTGTCAAGAATCCTCCCTGACTCTGACTCCTTAAGAACTCACAATAAATTTCTCCATTGTGCACTCCTTGCACTGGCTCAATGCCCTCCTGGCAGAGGTTCACAAAACTCCTCATAGGTTCTGTCTGCGATCATGTTTTCTCCCACAGCCTTGCCTCCAAGGTATTCAACAACCTTGAGGTATTCTGTGAGTTGTTGATTCCAGTTCTTGTGCCGCAACACGTCTTTGTCTGAACCCACATAATTCAAAAGTTCTTTAGTGCACTAGTATTCAGAGACCGCAGTACTCCGTCATGCCCTCCTAGCATGAACCCTCAAAGACCTTCACCTGAAATCAGACATACTCCTGCAATTTCAAACCTACAGCATACATTCATATCCTATGAAAAACACTCACAGACATTCACTTAACACATAGTCATGCAGGAAAAACTGCTACTTGTATTAAAATGGTAAACGCCTGTATTTACAAGGTGTTCCTGAGCACGACCTATAACAAGGTCTCAACTCCTTCTTCTGCTCTCTACTCGCAGATTCTCTTCTATCCTCACCGACTGACTCCTCAAGAGATGCCATAGATCTTTTTACATGAGGGAGCTCTTCGAGCTCTTCCCTCCAATCTACCTACCCTATTCAATTACATTGAATGGGCTATCTAGTCCACTATCCATATGTAGATCTCAGCCTTACAAAGCATTAAAGGCCTATAAACCCTATGCCTACACAAAGGCATGGCTTTGTGGCCCAACAACCTCAGCAATTAAATTACATTCAATTCAAATTTCAACTGAGGCTGTGCCTCTCTCTTCAACGCACGATTTGAATTCGCTAACGTGGTTGGCTGATGTGGAGAGATTCTCCTGCATCACACTCCTCAGCTGAAAAATTTATGAGCTCCTTCTCATGAGCTTCCCATATCAGCTGTGGAAATCCCCCTGGATCCCAAATCATCCTCTAGAGTTGTTCGCCCGCTCCATCTCTCTGTTGCTACTGCTGTTGCCTTCCCTCTGCTTAGCTTCTCCCCGCTGACAGTTTCTGCTGACTGAAACATCAGTTCTCTGATCATGTTGATCACTTCATCTAGTTGTTCTAATGGTTGGCCCTGTTCATGCAGTCTCCTTGGCTGTAAATTTTTTTGGCTCATGGGTAGATCATTGTGATCTCCCATGCCTTCTTCATCAACTTCCAACTTCACCTATTGGACGTGCATGCTCTACACTTTCACCCTTCTCTCCAAGGATTTGAATTGTTCATACAGATCAGCCAAACTAATGTTGTATGTTTCTTCTTCTTCTGCTGCTGCAAACTCCCATGTTGCAGTCTTTTCAGTTTCCTAGTTGAAAATATTGAGCCATTCCGCAAAATGCTCATCATCCTCTCCTACTTCTTCTATTGTCAGCTTTAGTGCTACAGCTTCCTGGCTGAATATGTTGAGCCATTCCTTAGAATGCTCATTTTCCTCTCCTGCTTGGGAAACTTCAGATATCTGCTCCAATCCCTCTTCCCTGACAGTCACAGTTGACTGTTCTTCTGCTATTGCTGCATCTGCAACCTAGACTTCTGCCTCCTCTTGGGAAAGTGGTAGGAATATCTCAATTCCCCCAATCATCATAAGGATCCTCAGATCACCTCCTCGGATGGTGAAATTTTTTAACTTGTCATCATCTTCATTCACATGGCTTGAAAAAACACATGAATCTTCATCCTCTATCAGCTGCATCTGTTGATCTAAATCCATCCCTGAGCTCATTTTCTCTGTTAGCTCCTCAGGCTAATTCTAACTCACTTCTGAGTTCATGAGACCCTCATATAGTCTCATCTGCTCATCCTTGCCCACCTGGAAATATGGGATGCTTCCACTACCCTCCTGGTAGTCTTTGAGATCCCGCAGTGACCTCATTTCATTGCCCAGCTGGCAATGAAAAATTCCTTGGTTGTCCTCCTGACAGTCCTTGAGATCCCGTATTTATCTCAACTCTTTGTCCTCCTGGAAATTAGGAATTTCCTCTCTACCCTTCTGGAAGTTCTTGAGATCTTCAAATGATCCCATTTCACTGAGATCTCTCCCAGTCTCTGGTTCACATACTTGAACCATTTCCTTAGGTCCATCGAGGTTCTCAGCATGCCTCAACCATCCTTTTAATAGCCTATGCTATCTTTTAGCCATCAACTCCTTGACTGGCCATTTTACCTTTGTCTTCAACATGGGCCATTCATATACCCATCTTGGCTTGGTATTCTGCTGCATCCGTAGTTCAAGATTTTCCATTCTTGTCCTAATGTCGGCAAGTTCTTTTTCCCTTTCAGTTGTGCTCATCAACTCTGGGCTTTTCCTTCTAGCATATCTTTGACCTTCAGTAGCCATATTGTTGTCTCTATCTATTCTCCTAACAATCTGCTACTGTCACTCTGCAACCCTGAGTGTCCCAGCTTCTCCTATAGTCCTCCTGACTGCTTATGGATTGTTGCCTATCTGCAAACAATTGCCATAGAGCCTTAGTACTCTGTATTCTTCTTTTGCCTCCCTTGATACCACTTGATGTAGTGTATTAGAGTGCTCCTTACCTCTTATGCCTCCCTCGTCTAAAATATACAAACAAGAATCAGGCTCTAATACCATTTGATGACATACATCTACTATGTTCGCCCACAGGATCATTTCTTTTGTCTCCCTGAGCCGAAGCAGCTCATTTGATTCCCTTTTGGAATCTTTGATGGAAACCCAATCCACATGTCCTTCAATTCTCCCACACGATCTTCTACACCTAACCATGATCTTCCCGACTTCGGTTCAGGTTTTGAGATTTCTTGATGCCCGATGTCAAGAACCCTAGTCTCCACGATCTTCCGATCACCGTATCTCCGAAGTGCCAAAACACCTCCATCAGGGACTAGCCCATGGGATAAGCCTTGGCCCATACGACCTCCTCTTATATGACCACAGTCATACCTCTTATCCACGGAATCCCCGATATCCCGATACCCGATGCTTGAAACTCTGACACACGTGCGAGTTCTGACTTTTCAACGCCACTTCACCTCAGTTGGGATTTCAAACTTTCCATTTACGAAATGCACGGTCTTCTTGTCCACATACATCAGCTATCCCCACAACGGACTTTCCACCTCTCGCGATTCCTGGTGCCTGGATCTCCAAAATGGATGATCACGTGACACACGTCCTCCCACAAACAGATGGCTCAGATCAAATCTCGCGAATCCGGAACTTTCACCACTGATTTCCTGACTTCTCGACCACGAGAACTCTGATATCTTGAATGTCGATATCCCAATGTGTCAACCCTTTCGAGACTTTTGTACCCGTTTCTCTATGCTAGGGTTAAACCATGCACAACTCCCTGCCGATCAAACGACTGACGGGTATTTTGATCAGATCTGACGGTGCAGATCATTTCCTCTTGTGCGCTCTCTCTAATGCTCCCTAGACGTGAAAATTGACGATCCAGATTCTATCTCTCCTACTGATTTGGCGGCTGTTGTCCTCCCTCCTGAGCTTTGCACACTTCTTCCTAGCCGTGGTAGAAATTTCCAAAACCTAAAAGCCTCGATCTTTGTCTGTTTCCTCCCACAAGTTCTTGACTTTAAGCTTTGCTACGCATATGAAAAGTTGTCCCTACTAAGCTTTTCTCCTTTCAAATCCTTCAAGGATTCTTCAACTCCTGTGCCTCTGCAGGGAATTCACATGCACATAAAACTGCTATCTACCCTGAGCTTTCCTATAGCTTCGACCTCTAAGGAAACATAGTTCTCCTTTCCTTTCTCCCACAAATGGAGAATATTTGGATGCCCTCCTAGCTATCCTCTTCCTCAAGCAACTTCTTGCTAAGCCTTCAGGGTGTTCAGTAACCCTATGAATATCCCTCAGTGGATTCTTCCTTCAATTACAGAACTCAAAGAGTTCTCTTCTCCCTGTGCCTGTCTGCACAATGTATCGATGTCCACCTGGCAGAGTGTCAAGAATTCTCTGTGACTCTAACTTCTTAAGAACTCACAGCAAAGTTATCCTCTTTGCACTCCTTGCACTGGCTCAATACCCTCCTGGTAGAGCTTCACAAAACTCCTCAGAGATTCTTTCTGTGACCGTGTTTTCTCCCACAACCTTGCCTCCAAGGTATTCAGCAACCTTGTGGTCTTCCCTGAGTTGTTGATTCCAGTTCTTGTGCTGTAGCATGTCTTTGTCTGAACTCGCAGAATTCAGAAGTGATTCAGTGCACTGGTATTCAGAGACCACAGTACTCTGTCATGCCCTCCTCGCATGAATCCTCAAAGACCTTCACCTAAAATCAGACATACTCCTGCAATTGCAAACCTACAACATACATTCATATCCTATGAAAAACACTCATAGACATTCACTTAACACATAGTCATACAGAAAAAACTGCTACTTGTATTAAAATGGAAAACGCTTATATTTACAAGGTGTTCCTGAGCACGGCCTGTAACAGGGTCTCGACTCCTTCTTCTACTCTCTACTCGTAGATTCTATTCTATCCTCACCGGCTAGCTCCTCAAGAGATGTCATAGATATTTTTACATGAGGGGGCTCTTCAAGCTCTTCCCTCCAATCTACCTACCCTATTCAATTACATTGAATGGGTTCTCTAGTCCACTATCCAGATCTAGATCTCAGCCTTACAAAACATTAAAGGCCTATCTACCATATGCCTGCACAAAGGCACGGCTCTATGGCTCAACAGCCTAAGAAATTAAATTACATTCAATTCAAATTTCAAATGAGGCTATGCCTCTCTCTTCAACATGCGATTTGAATTCGCTAACTTGGTTGGTTGGTTGGCTGGCTGAGGTGGAGAGATGCTCCTGCATCAGTAAGAATGTCAGAGAATTACTTAAGAGATTTAAAATGGATTAGTGTAAGTCTTATATTGTTCCCATGCAGCAAAATGTGAATCTTTCTTTTGATGATGGTTCGAAGGAGGTGAATGGAACTATGTATAGACAGATGGTGGGTCGTTTGAATTATCTCACCACAACTAGACCTGATATTGCATACTCTGTGAGTGTGTTATGTCTGTTTATGGTGAAACCTATACAAATCCATTAGAATTCAACAAAGGAGGTACTCAAGTATCTAAAAGAAATGCTTGAATATGGTATTAAATATACTGATGCATCTGATGTTGAGTTGACAAGTTGCTCAGATTCTGATTGGGATGGCAATCCGAATGATCTAATATCAACCATTGGATATGCATTTGGAATTGGATCTGGGGTTGTTTCATGGAGCAGTAAAAAGAAGCCTATTGTATCTTTTCTTTCTACTAAAGAAAAATATAAAGACTTGTGTGCAACAACTTGTGAAGTTGTTTGGTTGAGAATACTTCTTGAAGATGTTGGAAAAGAACAAAAGAAACCTACAATGATCAAATGTGATAATCAAAGTTCAATAAATCTTGCGAAGAATACAATTTTTCATGCAAGGACAAAGCATGTTGATGCTCAGTTTCCTTTTGTTATAGAAAAGTTGCAGTCAAATGAAATAACTCTTATGCATTGCAATACTAGTGAAAATACTGCTAATATTTTCACTAAGCCTCTTGGAAAGATTGAGTGTGAGTTGTTTAGGGATATGCTAGGTGTAGGAGTCAATCCATTCTCCATCAAGGGGGAGACTTAGACATAAAGAAGCAAGCATCATTTGTAAGTGTCAGTCATAAGAGTCAGTTCGTAGTTGAACTCTACTTCACTGTCTAAGTAGGTTCATTTCCTATATAATGATGCAATCAGTCTTCATTCAATACAAGATAGATTGTGAGCATAGTCTCACTTGTTTGTTGGCTTTCTCATATTTTAGGCTGGTATCGGAGTAGCGTTGGAGATCCAACTCTCTGAGGCGAGATCCAAAGTAAGAGATTTCGAATTGATTTGGAAAAATTGTCAGCACCCCCCTATACAGTGTTAGGGAGAGTCAACGCTCTCACACTTATAAAATTTTTAAATTTGGAGGTCTCACACACCCGTTGTATGCAGCTAAGAGTGCTAGTTCACTGATGCACCCCCTTCCACACACAGGCAACGCTCTGAATTCTGCCTAGCGTGCCCCCTGTCATATTGATGGAGTGCTAATGCTCCTCTTCTCCATATTGAGGAGTGTTGTCATTTTTCCTTTGCTGCGTGAGGTTCGAGCATGCAAAGGCCGCATCCGGTTCTTGAGGTTGGTGCATGCATGGGTTCTTGAGGGAGGCCGCATCCAGTGAGAAATATTTGGTGCATGGTGCAAACCGTAAGTTTTTTTATGGAGTGATCTGGCGCATGTAAAACATAAGCTTTGTTTTTCTATTGGGGCGTTGAAAGAGGAAGCCGTGAGTTTTATGAATCATTCACAATTTTCATACATGCACGAGTGTGATTTGCATGCGTTTGCATGAGTTGAGAGTTTCTTTTTATATGTGAGAGTTTTAATATATGTGAGTTTCTTTTTTGGAGCATTTCATTGTTTTTTGAAGTATATAAAGGATATTTAAAAGTGGATCATAAATTGTGGATATTTAAAACTGCATATTCTTTTGAGGTATAAAATTTAAAAGGGATATTAAAATTTGTTAAGCCCTAATGTTGGCTCATTACCCCTTAATTAGGGCATATTAGATTAGTAATGCTATTTTATTTATGTCGGATTTAGGGCATTAGTTGTAATTTAGATTAGTAATGTTATTTTAATTATGTCGACTTTAGGCCATTATTTGTAATTATATCTCCTAGTCTCCTATATATACCAAGGAGACATTTTCATTTTGAATCATCTTGNNATTTTCATTTTGAATCATCTTGTACTTGAACATTTAAGTGGGGTAAAAGGAGGTTTCCCCCTCGAAGAGGCTTATTATCTGAAATTGTCTCTTTTTCAAGGCGTTGAGTACTTTTCCTGAGGTTTTTCTATGCTATATTGTTGTTTGGTTCTTAACATATGGTATCAGAGCTCAAGGTCTTGGGGTTTCGCTGCTACATCTGAGACACCATGGAATTTTTTCTATAACTTTTTTCCTACAATGTTTCAAAAGGAACTGCTTGGAAGGTATTTAGAAGACGGATCAAGGTACGTTGGGTTCAAAATTTAGATCCCGAGGCTTTATACCTTTGGAGATATAGCCTGTACAAGATAGGGTTATGGAATCATCCTGAAATGAGTCATTGATGAATTTTCACTATAAAAACTTTTCTGTAACATTTCAAACCCTGCCCTCTGGAGAAAATTTACAGAAATTAGTATTGTATCTGTGATAAAAATTTTAGATTCTGGGTCATTTTAAATTTGTAGATACACCCTGTGTAAGATAGGGTATCTAACTAGCCCTATTGACTAGCCTCAAGAAGGTGTTCTAGGTAAAACAATAATAACTTCTTCCTAGTGTATCCAAATTGAGTGGGACTAGTTTCATTGGATCGTGGACAGTTTGTAGTATTTTTGGTGTGAGTTTCAGAATTTGATATCAAATATTTTGTGTGGGGCATTCTATACAAGTGAGATCTCCTAGAAAGGACAAAATTCAGCAAGTTGTGAGGAAGTTACCATAAATTCCACTTGGCACATACAATTTTGATCAGACCTATGGCATTGCAGAGAATAAATATCATAGAACTACCTAAAGGAAAGTTTCATACCTAGAAGGGCTGAAACTTGGGAGATATAACATAATAAATATTGTCTAGCAGAACCACCTCAAAATCAGGACTCAAAAGTGATATTTGGCCAACATGCCACCCAAAAAGGGACCTCCTACACCAAATAAGCCTCCAGAAAATCCTATTTGGACTCTTGATGAAGGTGAAGAAATGCGTAGGGACATAAATGATTTACAAAAGAAGACAGTAACCAAAGATGAACTACAAGAGATGAGGGATTCAATGGAAGCTAAGTTGGATACTAAGATGGATTCAATGGATACTAAGATGGATTCAATGAAAGCTCAGTTGGATACTAATATGGATTCAATGGAATCTAAGATGGATGGATTAAAAGGGGAGATCATGGAAGTATTGAGAAATTCCGTAATAGAGAAGACACCCAAAAGTGAAAATGCATCCCATGAAATTCATGATGAAGACACAAGGAAGGTGAATCAAGAATGGAGAAACTCCAACTTTGGTTTGAAGACCAACCACGTTCCTAAGATTGATATGAGGAATTTTGATGGCAAGGACCCAATCACATGGATACTTCAGATGGAGCAATTCTTTGATCTCCATAATGTGCCACCTACACAAAAGGTACGAATTGCTTCTTTATATTTAGAACCTAATCAATTTGTTTGGTATCGATGGCTTTGTTCCCGCAAATCGCTCGTCACTTGGACAATTTTCACGGAAGGAATGATAGCACACTATGAGGATACAAGGAGCAATACCTTCTTTAGCCAATTGATAAATCTCAAGCAAAAGGGTTCAGTTACTGATCACATTGAGAACTTTCAAAGATTGAATATAAAGGTAACTGATATTCCAGATGAGCACTTGATTGATGTATTCATAGGAACTTTAAAGGACAACATTCAACATGAGGTTCG
>CBVK0100099559.1:0-23784 GCA_900067695.1 Picea abies | reverse complement strand
GGACTTGCTCAATTTATCCACCACTACCATGATGGCGTCATTCTGTTTGGTCGATGTTGGTAATCTGGTGATGAAGTCCATGGAAATGGTTTCCCACTTCCACTCCGAGATTGGTAGAGGTTGTAATAATCCTGCTGGGTGCTGACATTCTTCTTTAACCTATTGGCATTCTAGGCACTTAGTTAAATAGTTAGCTATGTCTTTCTTTAACCCAGGCCAATAGAATTGTTTCCTAGTGGCTGTGATCATCTTTTTATATCCCGGGTGACCAGTATATGGTCTTTTATGTAGTTCATTCATTATGAACCTCTTCAAGTCATCATAATCTGGAATATACAATCTGTTTTTATACGTTAGCATACCTCCATCTATCATCTGGTAGCCTTCATACTTTATTCCCATGGGTTCTTTCTCCAGATACAAGGTCATGGTCTGGAAGAAGGTGTCGGTTCCGTGTGCATTTCAGACTCTTTCTTTGAAATTCGTCTCACAAGTGCTCACCACTGCTAGTTGAATTGTCTTCATACTTCTTCTAAGGGCATCGACCACCTTATTTTCCTTTCCTTTAACATGTTTGATTTCACAATCAAACTCACTAAGGAAGGCCATCCACCTAGCTTGTCTGGCATTGAGATTTGGTTGGTCAAACATATATCACAATCCACAATGGTCTGTCATAAGTACAAATTTCCTTCCCAGGAGGTAATGTCTCCACATTTTTAAGGTGTGCACTATGGTGGCTAGCTCTAGATCATGGGTCACATAGTTGACTTCGTGCTCATTCAATTTTCGGGATTCATAGCAGACTACACTTCCTCCTTGCATAAGGACTCCTCCGAGCCCTTCCTTACAGATATCTGTGCACACGAGGAATTCGTTTTCGGGATCAACGATCTTTAGCACGGGTGCATGGGTCAGAAGGTGTTTCAGGTATTGAAATCTTTCTTCACATTCTTGTGTCCATGTAAATTTAGCTCCCTTCTTCTGGAGGGCAGTGATTGGACAACCAATCTTGGAGAATCCTTTTATAAATCTCCTATAGTATCCTGCTAAGCCCATAAAGGATATGATATTCGAAATGTCCTTTGGGGTAGGCCATTCCATGATAGACCTGATCTTGTCAGGATCTACTGCTACTCCCTCTTTAGATATGACATGGCCCAAGTAATGTATTTTCTTCTAGAAAAAGTCACACTTGCTAAATTTGGCATAGAGCTGATGTTCTCTTAGCACTTGAAGCACAAGTCTAAGATGTTTCTCATGTTCCTCTCTATTCTTGGAGTAAATTAATATATCGTCAATAAAAACCAATACAAATTTGTCTAGGAATTTGCTAAGCACATTGTTCATCAAGCACATAAAAGTGGTAGGGGCATTGGTCAATCCAAATGGTACTACCACAAACTCATAGTGACCATATCTCGTCCTGAAGGCAGTTTTGTGGATGTCTTCACCCTTGATTCAGACTTGATGGTATCCAGATCTCAAGTCAATATTTGAGAATATGGAAGCACCTCCCAATTGATCGAATAGGTCATCGATCCTGGGTAAGGGGTACTTGTTCTTTATGGTTACCTTATTGAGTTGTCTATAATCTATGCATAGTCAGAGGGTACCATCTTTCTTTTTCAAAAACAGGATTGGTGCTCCCCATGGAGACATGTTGGGCCAGATATAGCCTTTGTCCATCATTTCTTTTAGTTGTAATTTAAGCTCAACTAGCTCAGGTGTGCTCATCCTGTAGGGTGTCCTAGACACTGGCACTGCTCCCGATGCAAGTTATATCAAGAAGTCAATGTCCCTTCTTAGAGGTAAACCCGATACCTTTTCTGGAAATACATCTCTATATTCTCTTAGTGTGGGGTGGTCTTCGAGGCTTGGTTTTTCATCTTCAACTGATTTCAACACCTGTATTGCGTATAGTGGACATCCCTTTCTGCAATGCTTTCTCATTTGAAGGGCTGATATTCGTCTCACCGAGACAGGTTTTTGGATTCCTTGAAGGGTTATCCTTTTTCCTTCTTCACTTACACATTCTAAGGTTTTATGATAATAGTCCAGTCTGGCTTTATATGTGGCTAGCCAGTCCATACCAATCAATAGGTCATACGATCCTAAGGGTAATACGTTAAGGGTTGCTTGGGTGGGGAATTCACCCATAGTGAATTGACAAGATGGTATGACCTCCATTACCTTTCTTTTGGTGTTGGTGGCTAACTGTACCAACCATGGCTTGGCGTGTTTATGTGGCTGTAATTTACACTTATCAACAACCTTAGGGGCTATATAACTCAAATTTGAACCCGGGTCAATTAGAATAGACACTAGATGGTTAGTGATCATTCCTTCCATCTCCACCATTGAAGCTTGGTGGTTAGTTTTTTTTATCATCCAAGGCTGCATAAATTTGTGGCACTCTCTTGGCTACGTCATTGATGGTGGTAGCTTCTTGAAAGTTGTAAATTATCCGACTGTTCTGTTGTCGGTGCAGGCAGTCCCTCAGTAGATTTTCTTCTCCAGAACCCCAACATTTCAAGGGTTCTTTCTTCAGGTTATCAATCTTTCTTGGGGTAGATCCAAAAGGTTCATTCTAGCTGTAGGAGGAGAAATTTTGCTGGTGTACACTTCGAGTTGGGAAGCTCATCCTGGAGTCCTTTTTATAGTTTTTAAATCTTGGGGATTTAAACCCCTTTTTCTGGAATCCCAAACTACTCTTCTGCTTCCAGCCTTCACGAGGTTCTGTCCAATGCCCAAGTTGTTCATAACAATATCTTGCCTTTCAGATAGTGTCTTCTAGGGTCTTTTGCTCATCAAACTCAATCTTGTTCTGATAGTCCTTAGGTAGTCCACTGATGAATCGTTGTACCTTTTCCTTTTCTGCCTTTATATAGGGTACGTACCTTAGGAATTCGAGGAATCTGATGACATATTCCTCTATGGTGCATTGCCCCAGCTTGAGTTCATAGAATTCTTTAGTCTTTTCGTTGAAATACTTTTTTGACAGATACTTCTTCCTGAAGTATTTCTCAAACCGTTCCCAAGATAGGTCTTCTTCGTGAATCCCTTTTACGTTCTTAAGGTCTTCCCACCAAATGGAAGCCTTCCCATTTAGGTTGAAAGTGGCTACTCGGGCCTTCAAATTTTCCGAGAAGTCATGGACCCTGAAATACTTCTTTAGTCCAAGTAGCCAGGCCTCTGCTTCCTCTCCCTTCTTTATTTCATTGTCGAAAGAGGGTGGTTTGGCCTTCTTGAATTTTCCAGATTATGATTTTTGGAATGATCTTGCTTCTTCCGCTTTCTTTGAGAATAAGAACTAGTTTTGCTGCTAGAAGATCCCTCCGAGTCACCAGCTTCCTTTCCAAAGGAATAATCCAACTCTTGTCCCTTATTTTTGGGGTGGACCTTCCTCGAGGTGCTCTTCCCAGTGTGGCCACTTAAAAGACCATGTTTCCATATCTCAAGTGAACTTCGACTTTTCTTTGTCTATTGTCTGTCCATGTGACTGATGTCAGGTCCATGCTGCAATTGTCTTTGTATATTGGATAAACTTTGCAGAAAGATTGCATTAATTTCTGTTTGCTTCTCTTGCTCTTTTATCAACCTCTTGTTGTCGGCCTTGCATCTCTGTAGTTCGACCATGAGGCTTCTTATAGTCTCAGCCAGATCTGGAGGGGTCTCTACCGCTCTCCTTTCATCAGACTCTTCGTCTCTATTATGGGAGCCATCCCCCACTTCATGGTGCATCACCATTTCATGCGTTTGCAGTTTCCCGTGGTTGATTGTCCGCTTATCGTGCAAGAAAAACACTTCTTGTTAGTCAACATTATATTCATTCACAATCAACGCATAATTCATATTTTTCAAATGCATACACACAACATGAATTTTCATTCTTAACTTCGACTTTTGATAAGGGGGTTAAGATAGAGGGTTATTCCTTCTAAGAGTACTTCAAATGGAGTCTTTGCACAACCTGTTCATGAGCCCAAGCAGGACAAGTGTTGTAACCATGCTCTGATACCAATTTGTCACACACCTACTATGGAGTAATAGATTTTTCTCCTTTTTCTCTCTCCTTTCTTGAGGGACAGAATCCTTGAGTTCCTACGAGGTCCTAGTGCAGGCTAGTCCTTCCTGTTGGCACCTTCACTAACCCAATCCACTGGTTATTTCATTGAAAATCCATTGTTTACAACTCAAGTACCGAGTGCAGGCTTCACCTCCATGTGATCATCGATTATGACCCTAGGCTAAGCCAAGAGGCACCTTTCGCATTTCACAACTCAATGATGCCCAAGAGTTAAGTATTTCAACTCTTCAAACTCTAAAACCTGAAATCATACCTTCGCTGAGATCGACGACTGTAAATCTCTACCCTGATCCGACGGTCCTGGCCGTATCGGGACTTCAGAAATTGGGAGTTCGAAATGCAAGAGAGTTGTGTTCTTCGACTCTTCAAACCTCAAAACCCGAAATCCTATTTACACTAAGATAGCTCAGAGTTTCACATATCGGGATTTCGCATACTGGGAGTTCACAACTTGCGAAGATGAGGGGTTCATACCCTTGGGTTTCCTGAGTGCCGAAACGCCGAAATCATTTCACACTACACCACTTTAGGATTTCACATACCGGGATTTCGCGATGTGCAAAGATGAGGGGTCTCGCACCTGGATTTCCCAGGAGCCGAAACTCCAAATCCCATTTACACTAAGCTCTTTTCGAGGTTTCGCATGTCGGGACTTCACGATGTGCGAAGACAAGGGGTCTCACACCTGGCTTTCCCAGGAGCCAAAACTCCGAAGCCCATTTACACTAATCTTTTTTCGGGGTTTCACATGTCGAGACTTTGCGATGTGTGAAGACGAGGGGCCTCGCACCTGGGTTTCCCGGAAGCTGAAACTCCGAATCCCATTTACTTCGTGACAGGGGCAAGGTAAACTCGCGGATTTACTACAATGGTAGTCTTTACAAGGGCTCACTCCGACTCTGGAATGAGAGGGAACTTTCTCGAAAAAGGGTGCCTTTGGGAGCATTAACCAGGGCATAGCACAAGTCAAGTTAGATGGGTCAATCCTCAGGGGAATGGACTCGTATCCCGAACTTATACATTCTATACATTAATTGATTTGTAGTTAAATTAGTATAAGCATGCATCCATTATTTCCAATCAAAGCACAAGGCAAACACTTCGATATAGAAACTATTTACGAGCGTATAAAAATGAGCATGTGATCGTGACATTCAATTCCAAATGCAAGACATAACACTTATTAGAAATTCCGGACGTGATGCGAATGATGAGAGGGGTGCTCATTTCCACCCAACCATAGGCTCAGTGATTCCAACCGGATTTACCACTAGCCACCCCCTAAGCTAGACCACGATGCTTTGAGACTCAGTTTCCTGCTTCTAGATCAACGAAAGTCAAGGACGAAGGTTACTCCCCTTCTCCTCTGTTCATGACTCTCTGTATTTTTGGAGTTCCTCTGGTTCTCCTTTCGCGATTCCTGTCGCACGCGCTCCTCCCCTTCTCCCCTTTTCCACACTTCTTTCCTTGCCTTTCTCCTGCGAGGTTGCGTGTGGCACGAATTTCCCTGTCTGTGGTTAGGTCTGAGAGCTTCTACGGATGGGCAGTTCGCCCCCATCCCCCTCATTTACTCTTGAGGAGCCTCCCCACCTACCATGCTGGTGGGTAATTCATTTTGGGGTTAGAGAGTGAGCTTTGGTTTCCGAGCACGTACAAACCAATACGATTTCAGTTCGGTGGAAGTTAACGCAGCCATTCCCGACCCCTTCCACCACCTCTCATCAACCATCGTGGTCTCTTTCAACACATCCCCTTCCCAACAATCATGTGGCACATATTCATGATATAATTTACATTCATCGACATTTTATACAAAGGTCTGCGAAATCAAACATTCACATCTTTGAGTTTGCCATAGTTCTTGGCCAATATAGTTATTTTTACAGACTGGGGGAAACAGGGTGTTATAGTTTAACATGAGGAATGGTCCATTTTTTAGGTTGATGTAGGACAATCTTTTTCCTCTTGTGGTTAACAGAGGAAGTGGTCCAGACAGTCATTCCTTAGGGTTTATACATTCTCTCCAGGGTGCACTTTGATTAGTGTAGGAGGAATGACCCAGGGTGGGGAATGGTCCAGGCTCAACAATTAGGGACAAACATTCCTTAGGCTTTATACATTCTCTCCAAAGAGCACTTTGATTAGTGTAGGAGGAATGGCCCAGGGTGGGGAATGGTCTAGGCTCAACAATCAAGGACAGACATTCCTTAGGGTTTATACATTCTCTCCAGGGTGCACTTTGATTAGTGTAGGAGGAATGGCCCAGGGTGGGGGATGGTCTAGACTCAACATTCCTTAGGGTTATACATTTTCTCCAGGGTGCACTTTGATTAGTGTACGAAGAATGGCCCAGGGTGGGAATGGTCCATGTTTAGAAGACATGACAATTATTCTTCCCTGCTTGAGAAGAATAGTCCAGATATCTCATTATTCTACTCTGAGGCAGATATTCTTTCAGAGCTCACAGATGTGAGTGAAAGATTTGCCCAGATAATTCAATTTATATCATAACATTATTTCTATGCAGGTTACTATCAGATGTTTGTTATGAAGACTATATGACAGTAGACGTAGACTACTATGGTGGATATGTTCCACTGTTCCTGAGGCAGATATTCTTTCAGAGCTCACAGATGTGAGTGAAAGATTGGCCCAGATGATTCAGTTTATATCATAACATTGTTTCTATGCAGGTTGCTATTAGATGTTTGTTATGAAGATTGTATGACAATAGATGAAGACTACTGTGGTGGATATGTTCCACTGTTCGTGACTATACGTTGCTGATCAAGTACTTGTGTGTTACTTGGTGTGGTAGTGTACCACTCGATTGTAGTTATGTACTACTATGGATAGACACAGTTGTGTTCTATTTTTATTCTAATTGCCATGAAGACTATCAACAGTTTATTGGAAATTATCATCATCCAGACGAATGATGAACAAAGATTTTCCAGATGGAAAATGGTTCAAGAGAATTTACTCTTCTAGATTATAAGAATGGCTCTTGTATCACTCTATGGTATGAGTGACTTATCCAACATCACGTCTAATTATTCAGATGAAGTATGGTTTCGAGAGATGATGCAACTAATGGTGATGCTCATGATCTAGTCATGAGATAGTCTAGATGACTATATTGATGCTACCAGGTAAATGGTATGTTTTTGTGCTCAAGACCATTACCTGTAATACCTCCCTAGCTAGGAAGGAGTGTTAATATTATGTTAGCTGCGAGAGGTATTTACCTCCATGTGTGAACTTGACGAGAATAGAAGACTCCAGAAAGAAATAGAAAACCCTAATGAGTTGGCTAATAACCCTAGAAGTCTTGCCGGCTCAAGAAGATAATTAATATTAGGTTATTAGCCTCCAAGAGAAGAAGTCGGCCATAAATAATAATAATATACTAAACAGACACATATACAGAAGGAGAAGTCGACCCCAACAAATCTGGCAGAACCAGTATAAATATAGGGCACCAGTTCTCATTTGACACATCTCAGAATTGTAGACAACAACTGGTGCACACTGCACTTCCCAGTTTGGTGTTGATCTAAAAATGAAGAAGACTTGTATTCTTGAAAATATTTGCAAGTTAAAATTTTATGTGTTAAAATGCAAATGGATCAACTTTGCAACACAACTTTAATAGGATTTACTCATTCAAGATGCATATAAACAACAACAAAATCAGTGAACAGAAAACACATAAAACAACAAATGATAAAGGAGTTCACCCCTCTCTTGGGCTACATCTCTTGGTCCAACTTCCAATGGATCATTTGCATTATTTTCTCAAAGTGATAAAAAATGTGCTTTACAATGCTCAAAATGCCAAATAGACTTCTCCAATGGCTTCAAAACGTCCAAAAACCCCTAGCTGGGCTTTTTCGGCACCTCGTTTGGCCAAAAATTGAAGAAGATAGGCTTCCTGGAAGTCCCCCCTTCAAGCTTGTTGTCTCTGCATCTACAAAACACACCCTTGTTGGCTCAACCTATCCCACACACATATTTAAGCGTAAAAACTTAGAACCAGTTCCAACCGCGTGAACTGTGCAAATTGTAGGACAGTTATGGGTGCACCTAGACCCATGTGACCGCACGTTTAAAAGTAAGAGCCATAACCGTTTGAACCGAATTTAAATCCAAACCAAACACATACCCGTGCGTGCATCAATGGTCATATGGCAAAAAATATGTGACCGCGGGCTATATTAAAAGGGATATGTTAAAACACATACGTGCACCTGTGGTCATATTACAACACATATGACCGGGGTTTAGTTTTGAATGTGCACACAAAGGTTTTAAACCGTGGCCATATTCCAATATAACATAACCACGGGCTGGGGATAGGCCCCAGCCCGACCCCCCTGCCCAAACTTACAACATTTTAATTCAAATAAAATCCACACCATATAGTGTTAAGAAACACTATGGTGGCGCGTTGGTTGGTGGTCTTTGCCAAAGCTTTGCACGCGGGTGGAGGTCACGGGGTCGAATCCAGTGGACTCCAAATAAATTTTAAACCAATAAATAGGGGACACGTGGCTGCCATTGATTGGGCCACGTGTTGCCATTCCATTCGCTGCAAACAAGCCATGTCACCTGCCAACTGTGCAAATAGATGTCTGCCACGTGTCATACAACTTGCCACGTTAGCGTCCGTACGGACTGTATGGACTGTAGAGTCAGCACCCCTTTTTTGCCTGTTTGTCATTTTGAATAGAACGCGATATCTCTCGTTCTCGATGTCCGTTTGAACCCAAACGTGTTGCGTTGGGTTCATAACGATGAGGTCTATGCTCCTGTTTGATTTGAAGTGATTCCGAGCACTTTGAATTTTTGAGCAAAATTTGATCCCCTGATCACACCTCCCCATTGGAAAGCTTTTAGACCTCCAAAATACTATTTTCAGTCTATTTGAAGATGAGGGTATAGCTCCCTCACCTTTCCAACCTCAATCCACTTGGCTTTGCTTGGATTTGTATCTTTAAGACCAACTCGAAGATACTCCACATTTCCTCGTTTTGAAGTTCGCATTCCCCTGTCAAGGATGGTGTCTTCATGTAGTTCTGTAAGATATTCTGGGGAAAAATCATCTATAGAAGGAATCTGAACATGCTCTCCTTGATCATCAATCAAAGGAGGCTCATACAATTTCAAATTCTCAACATTAACAACTGCATACATTTGCATATAAGGAGGCAAATCTAAACGAAAGGCATTGTTACCAATCTTGTCGATAATTTTGAAAGGACCATATCGAATCGGTTTCAATTTTTTACCTTCTCCTTTAAGCCTCACCTTACTGATGTAAAGCCAAACTTCATCTCCAACTTGGAAACTGTGATCAACACGATGCTTGTCATGTCTTGTCTTGTACTTGGCTTGACTCTTTTCCAACTGCTCTTGCACCATTTGATGTATCGACTGAATTTGTTCAATGAACTTTTCTGCCCTATCAATGTCATATTGAACATCAATAGAAATATCCTTCCCAAATATAAAATCTAAAGGATATTTGGGCAAATATCCAAAACATGCTTCAAATGGCGACGTTTGAGTTGAAGAGTGCTTAGCTCAATTACAAGCATGCTGAATGTAGTGTAAATGCTCATCCCAAAGTTTAGGATGCTTGTTGCAATAAACACGAAGAAGATGCACCACTATTCGATTTACCACTTCTGTCTGACCATCTGTTTGTGGATGAAAAGCTGTGCTCTTTTTTAGTTTGGTGTCCATGAGTGCCCACAAACTCGACCAAAAACTTCCAACAAATCGAGAATCCCGATCATAAATAATGGATTTAGGCAATCCAAAATACACCCAAACATTTTGAAAGAACATTTGCGCCGTTTGTTCAACTGTAACCTGCTTCGTACAAGGCATCAAAATACACATTTTTCTGTATCGATCAACCACAACATAAAGATAATCATGATTTCGTCTAGACATAGGTAGCCCTCCTACAAAATCCATGGAAATACTTTCCCAAGGACGAGAAGGAACCGGAAGTGGAGTATACAAACCCAACTTTCGATTAATAGGTTTACTTGTGGCACATAACGAACATCCTCGAACATATCTTGAAACACTTTCATTCATTTTAGGCCAGTAGCAGTATCTTTGCAAATTAGCCACTGTCTTGCCTACACCAAAATGACCAGCAATAAGAGAAGAATGGGCTTCTCTTATAATGTTGATTCTTTCCCCCTGTGGAATACATAGCTTGTCAAGATGATACAAAAGATTATCATGCACATGGTAATTCAATTCCTCAACATGGTTAGAATAACACAAAGTTTCATATACTTCTTTAAAATCAGTATCCAAAGCATATTGCTCAACATAACTTTCATGCATGATAGGACTATGCTTAAGAATAACTGAAGCACTAATAATAGGCCTTGAAAGAATATCACAACTTTGTTATAAATGCCCTTCTTATACCTAATGACCAAGTGGAACTGTTGAAGAAAACCCATCCATCTAAAGTGCCTAGCTTGTTGTAGCTTTGTTTGTGATTGTAAGTATTGTAGTGGTTGATGGTCGGTGTGAACAATGGTTTCTTTTCCCAACAAATAATGTTTCCATCTTTTTACACTTTGTACCAATGCATACAACTCCTTATCATAAGTAGGATAGTTAATCACGGCACCATTAAAAGTTTCAGAATGAAAACAAATGAGCTTACCATGCTGTAGCAAAACTGCTCCCATTGCATAATTGCTTGCATCTGTTTGGATTTCAAAAGGTTGTCTTAAATTTGGAAGTGCAAGAATTGGCGCTGAACTGATCTTCTCTTTCAAAGTATCAAAAGCCTTCTGTTGCATGCCTCCCCATTGAAAAAATTGCTTGACACTTGTCACTGCATGTAATGGAGCTGCAATGGAAGAAAAGTTAGCAATAAACTTCCTCCAATATTGGGCTGCTCCCAAAAAACTTCTTACCTCTGTCACATTGCTGGGCTTGGGCCAATCCAATATGACTTTGACCTTGGAGGGATCAATTTTTAATTCGCCTCCACCAACAATATGCCCTAAGTAAATAAGTGAAGTCTTTCCAAATTCACATTTGGACATCTTCAAAAACAACTTTTCCTTTCTCAAAACATCCAAAACTTGTTTCACATGTTTAACATGCTCTTCACGAGATTTGCTAAAGATCAAAATATCATCCAAGTAGACAATAGCACAATCATCAATAAAAGGCCTTAAGACATCATTCATAACTCTCATGAAAGTAGCAGGTGCATTGCAAAGTCCAAAAGGCATTACCATCCATTCAAACAAGCCTTACTTTGTTTTAAAAGCTGTCTTCCATGTATCTCCCTCGACAATCCTGATCTGATGATATCTGCTTCTCAAATCTAACTTAGTAAAATATATAGCATCTTTCAATTGATCAAGAAAATCATCGATTCTAGGAAGAGGATAATGATTCTTACTGTAATTTTGTTCAAAGCCCTGAAATCAACACACATACATCATGTACCATCTTTCTTAGGTACTAACACAATTGGAGATCCACATGGCGATGAGATTGGTACAATAACCCCTTTTTCGAGCAACTCTTGGATTTGTTTTTTAATTTTATCATTTTCCATGACTGACATTTTGTACATACCAATGTTTGGAAGAGGACAATCTTGCTGCAATTGAATTTCATGTTGGATACCCCTTTTTGGAGGTAATCCCTTTGGTTCCTTAAACATTTCATCATATTGATTAATAACCTCATATAGATCAGATTTCAACTTTGTATCACAACCTTGAAATACTTCATTTTCAATATCATTTTTAGGTTTAATCATTAAGAGAACAAAATTCTTGCTAGCATTGACTAATCTCTTCATTTGTCCCTCATTTACAAGTGATAAATTCATCTTCTTTGTATGGGCTCTAACAATGTACTCAACTCCATTCTTAAACAAATGATACTTATTCTCATGACGATGAAAAATAGCTTTCCTATCGTATAAATATGGGCTTCCCAACACAATACCACAGATATCCAAAGGAATAACATCAAGCTCTACCTCATCAACTAAATGTGCAGTGATAGCAAGCCTAAGTTTACACCTTCTTGTTACTTGTAATTTAGCATTATCACATATCCAACCAAGAGGGTATGGCTTAGGATGTGGAATTGTTTCCAATTTTAATTTCTTAATAGTGTCTTCAGATATAAGGTTTGCTTGAGATCCAGTATCAAATAGAGTATCTATCTTAGTATGCTTTGAAACAACCCTTATGTGAAAAAGTTCAATTCTCTCTTTTTCTTGTTGAGTTACATTGAGATTATTTGAAGAACTAGTACTTGTAATAGAACCATTACCTTGATAACCCATGGTTGTGATCTTCGTTTCATCACCCGAATCAGAACCTAAATCATGTTGTATGGTTGCAATAGTCTTTGACTTCCCGTTGTTGCCAAAATTTTTGGGTCTTCTTTCAGGATGAAGTTTCCAACAATAGTCTTCATCATGGCCATCTTTTGAGCAATGTTTGCATGTGAATTTTTCTCCCTCTTTCTTAACAACAACATTCTTTTTTCCATTGCCCTTGAACTTCCTCTTTCCTTTTGTCTCCATGGCTGAAAGGCTTCTTGTTACCCTCATGAGTTTCGTTCCTTCCTCTTGCTTCCAAATGAGTGGCCTGAACACAAACTTCATCTAGATTTGAAGGATTAAACATGAGTATAGTATGTCTCAAATAACTATGTAAAGCTCCAATGTATTTGAGTAAAGTTTCTTGAGAAGACAGATCTACTCCCAAAACAAAAGCTCTTCTCCTAAATTCTTGAGTAAATCTTTGCACATTCTGTCCTTTAGCTTGTCTAAAATTTTACCAATCCATAGTAGCCTTTTGCATATATGCCAATGGGTAAAATTGTCTTTTAATTGCAACAATAAAATCATTCCAAGAGGTTAAAATTTTACCATGTTTCTTCATGTCCTCCTGAGTCTTGGATTCCCACCAAATGAGTGCTGCACTATCCAATCTTAAAGAAGCAAGTTGAATCTTAGTTTCATCATCTTGAATTTTTTGTATCCTACAATACACCTCAATCTGACGAATCCAATTATCTAATTTCTCAACATTAAATTCTCCATTGTACATTGGCAATTCAAATTTAATATCAAGCTTTAATGAAGGAATTTGTGAAGGAGTTTTACCATGTCCCTTTGGAGAGTTCGGAAGAGGCCTTGAATTAGTAGTAGAAGAAGAAGAAGATGGAGGAGAGGGTGGTGGAGAAGCACCATTCCCTCCATTTCCATTTGGAGTTTTATCACCACTATGTCCCTTATGCTTTGAAGGGTTGGAGCCTTCACCTTGCAACCTTGTATTCCTTTCCATCAAGATCTTCATCATCTCTCTCATTTCCATGATAGCCTTTCTGAGATCTTCATCTTCTGTAGGAACATGTTCATGACTCTCTTCATGAGCCATACTTGGTGAATGCCTCCTTGAAACTTGCGATGATGATATAAGCTTCCTCCTTGAAGGATGAGAACTTGGCTCTACAAGTTGACCTTCTCCTCTTGTGAGTTTCAACCTTGTGAGCATCATAAAACAAAATACTTGCAAATAATCAAGTCTTCAAAAACCTATGCTCTGATACCAACTTGATCTAAAAATGAAAAAAACTTGTATTCTTGAAAATATTTGCAAGTTAAAATTTTATGTGTTAAAATGAAAATGGATCAACTTTGCAACAGAACTTTAATAGGATTTACTCACTCAAGATGCATATAAACAACAACAAAATCAGTGAATAGAAAACACATAACACAACAAATGATAAAGGAGTTCACCCCTCTCTTGGGCTACATCTCCTGGTCCAGCTTCCAATGGATCATTTGTATTATTTTCTCAAAGTGCAAAAAAATGTGCTTTACAATGCTCAAAATGCCAAATAGACTACTCCAATGGCTTCAGAATGTCCAAAAACCCCTAGCTAGGCTTTTTCGGCACCTTGTTTGGCCAAAAATTGAAGAAGATAGGCTTCCTGGAAGTCCCCCCTTCAAGCTTGCTGTCTCTGCATCTACAAAACACACCCTTGTTGGCTCAACCTAGCCCACATGCATATTTAAGCGTAAAAACTTAGCACCGGGTGCAACCGTGTGAACCGTGCAAACTGTAGGACGGTTATGGGCGCACCTAGCCCCTAACCATCAAGGACAAGGTCATATGACCCATGTGACCGCGCATTTAAAAGTAAGAGCCATAACCGTTTGAATCGAATTTAAATCCAAACCAAACGCATACCCGCGCGTGCGTCAATGGTCATATGGCAACAAATATGTGACCGCAGGCTATATTAAAAGGGCTATGTTAAAACACATACGCGCGCTTGTGGTCATAGTACAACACATACGATCGGGGTTTAGTTTTGAATGTGCGCGCAAAGGTTTTAAACCGTGGCCATATTACAATATAACATAACCACGGGCTGGGGTTAGGCCCCAGCTCGACCCCCCACCTAAACTTACAACATTTTAATTCAAATAAAATCTACACCATATAGTGTTAAGAAACAATATGGTGGCGCGTTGGTTGGTGGTATTTGCCAAAGCTTTGCACGCAGGAGGAGGTCACAGGGTCGAATCCGGTGGACTCCAAATAAATTTTAAACCAATAAATAAGGGACACATGGTGGCCATTGATTGGGCCACGTGTCACCATTCCATTTGCTGCAAACAAGCCATGTCACCTACCAACTGTGCAAATAGCTGCCTGCCACATGTCGTACAACCTGCCACGTCAGCGTCCGTACAGACTGTACAATCAACACCCCTTTTTTGCCTATTTGTCATTTTGAATAGAATGCGATATCTCTCACTCCCGACGTCTGTTTGAACCCAAATGAGTTGCGTTCGGTTTGTAACTATAGGGCCTATGCTCCCGTTCGATTTGAAGTGATTTCGATCACTTTGAATTTTTGAGCAAAATTTGATCCCCTTGTTAGGTGTGCATGTGTGGATGAGAGCTACAGGTGCAACTACTGCAGCTAGTAGTTTTAGTGTTGACTTGGAATATTTCTTGGCTAGGGTTTGGACTATTTGATCAGCTGTTGTTGGTGCACTATCCTTGGAGGAAGATGCACTACACCTTGTTTGGCTATCTAGCCTATGGTTTTCTTCCAGAGTAATTCTCAGTCAAGGTTAAGGTGCTCGGAGGGTGGCTTAGGCCTATGGTTGGGTGACGAGGATATCGTCAATGGTAAAACGAGCACACAATATTCTATATTCTAACACCCACATGCCTTGGATGCATTGGCTGTGAAGTCACATGGGTGCACATGATGAGGTACAAATGCATTGCGAGGTAGTGGATGTCATGGTGACACATTGAAGCTATTTGAGATCTAACCACAGGACTTGGATGCATTGGTTGTGAAGTCATGTTGTAGTATGGATATCTGATGAGCTCGTGTGGAAACAAAGAATACCTCCCTATTTAAGAGGGAGTGTTTAAAGTTTGTATACTTCAGAGACAAGATTTGGCATAATGAAGAATGTCTCCCTCGTTGAGAGGGAGTGTTGATGTTTGAACAAGATCGGGAAGACATTCTTCCACACACACACACACACACACACACACACAAACACATATATAATACATGACATGATATTTATAATACAAAGTGTGTATATATATATATATATATATATTTATTATCCAATGGACACAATCTTTCATGGATGGTCACCATATGTTCTCTATATATGGAACACTCATCATTGTAAGAATATATTCACATACAATATCGTCTCTTATGAAAAATTAACAAGAATGGTGGTCATCATATAACTTAAGTACACAAACACACTAAAGTAACAAATTGAATGCAGGTCTTAAACAACTTTCTAATGTTTAATATCCCATTAAGAACAACTCAGGTTAGGTAACAAGCTTTACCTAGTGACAAGAGAAGGAGAATGAAAGAGACATTAATACACCTATCCATCTTTAATGACAATTTCCATTATGCCTAAATCAAAGATGTAAAATGATTTCCTATCAAGGGTTTATTTTGTAGTTCTTTAACACTCACCATATGCAACTATATGAATGAACACCAAAAATAAATAAATCACTTAGATCAAAGATAAAAATAATGAAATTTACATGATAAAACCCTTAAAGAGGGACACATCCACAGAGCAATAGAAAAGTTGTATTACTGCTCAAGAAATGAAAGTTAGATTCAATACAACACTCTACTCTTTGTCATGCATAATCATACTTGATCATCAACAAATGATCCTCCATGATATTTAAATAGAGATGATGGACCATTCCAAGAGATTAACTCAATTGATTGTTGCCAATATTCTTGGACAATTGGCTAGCTTTGTGCTAGTAGATGTCTTGTTCAAATCTCTCTAAATTAGACACAATAGTCTATATCAATAGGTTTACTAGAAATACCATCCATAAATATGAAAAACATCGCGTACACTTTTCTCATATATATTTTTTAAGAAATTAAAAATCATAAATTAATAAAATAATAAATCACAAATCAAATATTATAAATACCCAAAACAAAATAATTACAAAATCATCTATTCATAAAATAAAATATTGTTAAATAATTAATACATTAAATCAAATTAATTTAAAACAACTTCTCATTATCTAACATCATAACAAAAGATGTCTAGAATTTTTAACATTTTAGAAGCCTTTTGATTTCATTCTTGCTAAGTGTGAAGACATACCCTAAAGACCCTTAAAATAAAATAAAACTAACCCTTTGATTTCATTCTTGCTAAGTGTGAGGAACTAATAAGTATACCATTAAGTCCCTAATAAAACAAAGGAAAAAACTGAGAACGCAATTAAATAAAAATGAAAACGCTAACTCCAAATGTCATTTGAGTTTAAGCCAATAATATTTTATTTTTTTGAATTTATGTTATCTTCTAAAATGTTTTGAATAATATATATAAAAGTTGATTTTTTTTTTAATAATATATATAAAAGTGGATTATAATTTTTTATTTTTTATTTAGTTTATATATAAAAAGTTGATATTGAAATATGTTATTTAAGGTTAATATTGAAATATTTTATTTATGGTGGATATTAAATTTTTTATTATTAATATTTTTTTAAATAGGTATGGGGGATTATTCATGATTTCGAAGGAAATTAGATAATACATTATGCTCTGGGGCTTGGGAATGTATCTAACAATCTTGTGGAAGCCCATTCGCTATGGTTTGGTCTCATCATTGCCAAGGACAAAGGTATCAAAAGCTTGACAGTTCTTGGAGACTCGTTGTTAGTTATTATAACTATGAAGGAATAAGCCAATCCACGAGAAAACAAATTGAATTATCTAGTTCAGATTATTAGGATACTAGTAGCATATTTCGACAAAATTTCCTTCTATTAGATCAAAAGGGAGCTCAATGCCGAAGCCCACTATTCGGTGAAGGTGGAAACAACGCTAAGACAAGGTTCCTTGTTTAAAAATGGGGTTCCAAGAACCTCTCATATACCTTAATTATCAATGGCATTCAACCCAATTGGCATTAATATCGCATCAATAGTTGGAGGTCATGGAGGGAAAGATGGCATGTGGCCTCAACAGTTCTCACATATGCCTATTCAATTTGGGGTTATGGAAATTAAATGCCCCCCTTTTTTTAATCTTTCGGTATATGGGATGATGCTCCTTTGGTTTTGGTTACCTTGTGGTTCGATCTACGTATTGGAGGTGGGAAACATCAATAGTGAGCTCGTTTAGGGTTTAGGAGAAGAGGCTTGATGTGGGAGTTTTGACACTATACAATGGAGCCCAAGGGAGGCAATTTCAATATGTTTTATCTTCTCAATGCAAGTAATTTCCTTCCTCTCAACCAAGCAAGCTTTGGGTCCTCGGTTTGTGTTCTCAGATCCTATTTCTTAGAAGATTTTTCATGTTATAGGAAAATGCATTGGGTATAGAGACTAGTTGTTTTTGTTACTATGTTAAGGGGTGTAATCTCGGTTTTGCTGCTAGGGAGTAATATGGTCAGGTTTTAGTGTCATTGTGAAGGGAATTCCTCTTACTGTCATGGATAACCTAGAATTAAAATAGGTTTGAATAATTTTGCACAGGCATGAAGAAGTCACCTAGGTGAAAAATAGAGCTCTTATGTTAATTTCCTAAAAAATCTTAGAGCTAGAGCAGACCAGTGCCACACAAAATGTCAATGTCGTGACTCTAATTCTCCTTTAGAAGTAAATGATGGAATCTCTAGAAGCAAAATGTAGCAGGATGCACTCACTGGTTGCGTCCTCACAAATAGTATCACTCTCTCTTTCCTCCAACAACTTAGGATTTGGGAACTCTTGGAAAATGGGAATGAGGGAGGAGGAGATAGTTTGTCAGAACAAGGATCCTATAGAGATATAGGAACAAAGTTCCCCTTGCTCTGGAGCAAGGAAGGAAGCTCAAGGTAGTGTCCATCCATAATATTGTGATTGTTATTTCAAATGGCTAGTTTTTGGGGTCATTTTGTCAAGCAAGTCACAAGTGCAATCACCGAGAACTCATGTGTGGAAACAATTTTAAAGGTTAGTATAGTTTGTTTAGAAATCAATATAGTTATAGAGATTTCTATGATTTTGAATAATGCATTTGTTTCTTACTTCAATGCATACCCTTTTAATATAAATATGTATTTTATGTTCCGGTTAAAAAAAACATTTTTTTAAACATCAGCTGTTAATCTCATGTTGAGCACAAAAGGAATTACACATCTCCCTCATATTAAAAAAATATTTTAACCATAAGAATTTTTTCACATCCATTTATATATAGAAAGTTGATATAAAATAATTTTAACCCTAAGAATTTTTTTACATCCATTTATATATAGAAAGTTGATATAAAAAATAATTTACTTAAGGTGACTATTGATTTTTCCCTTTTTTTTTTCAATGTCATGTGTGAACTCCATGTTGAGTACGAAAGGAATTACACATATCCCTCATACTAGGTTGTAAAAATTTGATATAAAAATATTTTACATAAGGTGGATATTGATTTTTTCTTTTCGTTTTTAAATCTCATGTGTCAACTCCATGTTAAGTACGAAAGGAATTACACATATCCCTCATAATGGGTTGTAAAAAGATCATATCAACACAAAAATGATAATAATGTATAAGTTGTGAACTCCATGTTGAGTAGGAAAGGAATTACACATATCGCTCATACTGGGTTGTAAAAAACTCCTATCGACACAAAAATGATAATAATGTATAAGTTTTGAAATATTTTTTTTAATAATAGCAATGAGTTAAGTCACATTCGTGGATAGTAACCAATAACAACTATCCTCACTATGAGTTGAAAAAAAAAGTTATATAAGATTTTGCCCCCTAAAAAAAACGAAGGAAAAAAAAAACAATTTTGAAATTATAACTTTTCTTTTTTTAATAAAATAACATAATAATATTTAAAATTATTTAAATTTTTCCTTTTCAAAATTTTTAATAACATAATAATATTTAAAATTATTAAAATTTTTCATCTTTTCAAAATTTTATACATTTAATTGTATTTTAAGATTTAAAAATTATTTTTTCATATTTTTATAAATACACAAAAAAAAATTAAAAATACCACACACACACACACACACACACACACATATATATATATTAAATAAAAATTTTAATCACATGCCATGTTATAAAAGTTTAATTTTTAACTATTTTTTTAATTTTTAATAAGGACAAAAAAAAATTGAAAGTAAGAAACTTATGAACTTTTTAAATTTTTTTCCAAAGTTTAATTATATTTTATGTGATTTGTAGGAAATGATCCTAGGTGGAGAGGGTAACACTCTTTTTCTAAAATACCTGAGCTAGATCCAATTGAATATATGTATATTATTGCACATGAGCATGTCGTACAACAAGAACACAAGATGAGTTTACCTTTCCTATCTAGGTTCAAACCTTACTAAGGTTTGTTTTAATGAGAAAGGGGGGTGGGTCTTTAAGCCCATTCAAGAACACATGTGAAGTGCATGTTACGGTATACCCCTTGATTTATATGGGGTTGGAAATGTACCATCAATCTTACTTTTGATTAAGAGCTTGAGGGTGGGATGAAGTGTTCCAAACATTTTTGAGCCCAAGGGATAAGGTCAACTAGCAATCACCAATGTGGTTGGGCATTTGGCTAGTTTTGTGCCAACAAGTGCCTAGTTTGAATCTTTCTAAGTGAGGCATACTAGTCTATGCCAATGGTTTTACTAAGTATTCCATTTGTGAATGTGCAACATCATCCCCTGGGTTCCCCCACAAAACTTTCCTTGAAAAAAAAAATTATTATTGTTGTTTTCAAAGAAAAAAATCATAACTTTCTATTTCACTTAGAGAAAAAAGTTATATTTCAAATGCCATGTACAAAAAACTAAAAATAGTATTGTCCAAAGACCAGTTAAATGAGCCTAACCTATGCTTTTATCATTAGGGAAAGAAGAAACCCATAACACCTCAAACCTATTAAGAAAGACGTTACATCAATTTCTATGCCATCCTAGCAGATTTAATACTATTGTTGCTAAATAAAATCCATGGGAAATAATTACCTTTATCATCATTTTTTTTAACAAGAATTGAGTATTTTATATTAACAAAAAAATATGTAGCTATGCTAACAACACTCTTTAAACATACATATTGTCTTCATGCTTCATACTATTTGCACATATTGATATCAAAGCATATATTTTTCTAATATCTATTAGCAAAATTCCTCATATTTTCCTACTATATATCTTGTAAAAGACACCTAATATTCTAATAAAACAAAATTACCAACTTAACGAGAAATGTGTCCTTAAAACAAGAACTCTGGCCCAAAAAACCATATTTTTGCATAAAGACATCAAAATCAACCTCCAAATAAAAAAGTGGTCCTACTGGTAGCACCATTTTTCTAAACATGGTCAAAATTACAACATTTTTCAAACATGGCCTTCAAAACTTAGACATTAGCTCAGAAAAACTTTAAAATCACACCTAAAAAGATGATGTTTTTGATTTTTTTTTTTTCAAAATGTTAAAATTTTAGATAATTTTGAATCGTATTTTTAGCACTTGGTACTATTAAAACCAAAACCTCAAAATCAACCATGAAATTAAAAAGTATTGCTACTGGTAGCACCCATTTTAAAATTGGGGTATGAAAATGACACATTTTTATAAAGTGGTAAAATAACTCATCATCACTGTAAACAAAATCATAAAATCAGTCCTTAAATGCTTACTTTTTAAATCTTACTTTATCACTCAAAGCACAAGATAATACATAATCCCATGAAAATATCACAACATAATTTAAAAATTCAACATCACTTTTTAATATTCTTTTACTTTTAATATACAAAAGTGAATACAAGTTACATTGAATGAAACATAAATTATTTCTTATAAGTATTGTTATATTGTCCATATTCAGAACATATGAGCTAATAAATTTTATTATATTCTCCATAATCAAAACATATAAGTTATAAAACATAAAAATGATTCATTACTTCATGTAAGATCATATATAAGTTCAATGCTCATTTCTAGTTACCATATAGACATCATATGGATAAAAAATACATAAAATGTTTCAAACACTTATTCAGATTGAATCATGGATTCTAAAATACCATCAGAGTCTACATTGTTTTCAGATGAATGATTAGATGAAGATGTAGATGATCCATACTCTTCTCTATTGTCGTTGAGTGTACCATATGCGTCTACATGCATGGCCAACATTTCAGATGTCAAAAGCCTTTTAGATCTACGACTAGGTTCAACAGAATCCCATCTTGCATTTATTTCTTGTGTCAACGACCTCTTGATAATATCTTTTGTCTTGGAGCGAATATTTCCTCTCTTTGTCAAATTGAATTCATAAACATGTATGTCAACATCATCTAATTTTAAGAGGTCAGTGCAAAGAAGAGTTGTATTTTGACCATTTCTTTTTCTCTTTCTATTGACATGTTTCTCAACCACCATATCTGGCTTGTACACACCATTGAACGGGTGTGTACTTTTTGCATACCAATGCACTTCAATTGCAATAACATCATCATTTTCTTTCCCAATCTTTATAACCTTTTCAATGTATAATGGATAACCATGTGGATCTTTAGTCGCTAAGACTACAATCATGCTACACTCCTTAATATCTTGTACTGAACCATTGTAAAGATCTTCCATGGATTCACATTGTGCATGTGACCTTCATGAACCAATATACATTTCTCTTTCCTCTATTTGTGTAAACTCAATAACACCTTGAAATTCTTATTGTTCAACACTGTTTGCTTCTTCAAATTCATTTGGCATATTTTGTGGCCAATGAAATGTAGTATTCAACAATGTATCTTCATTTGTTGATCTTGAAATTATGTCACTTTGACTATTGAATAAAGACTCCCACCAAACAGAATCAACAACATCAAAGTACTCGTATGTATCTTTAATGGATTTTTTTATTTCTTCCAGGCATTCAGAATAATCTACATCTCTATTATGCCTCCGTGTGTTACATATTTCAACAATTGATTGTAAAAATAATAACTCTGATGAAAATATTAGACAATCTGGAATGAATTTAAAAAATGCTAAACCTGATGAGGGCCCCCATTCTGTAGTTGAATACTTCTTTCCCCATATAAGTGTTTTCCCATCAATTTTTTTGAAACAAAATTGATGTTGGAAGCTAATGTCTTTAAGCTGCTCAATACATTTTTCTTCACGATGTGATCCCTGAATAAATCTCCACATGTCAACAATTTCTTCTAATACATGAAAAATAGGCTCTAGAATGTATGATTTCTTAATACATTCAATCAGTGATGGAAGGATTCCAACATTTTTCCTCTTCAATTTTAATGAAAAACGACTTAACATTTTGTCAATATGATCATGAGTGTGTCCAACAAGAAGGAAACCAACTTTCACCTTTTGAAAGATTCCCAATTCAATAAGCATGCTTAGATATTCAAACACAATTTGATTTTTATTTTCGCAACTAGTGTTGTCCAACTGTAGATAAAGAACTTGAGGAAGATTTCCAGACTAGTGAGTGAGCACATGATGAATTATGGTGATGGTCAAATTTGCATCATTATGAATATTTGGAGTTGTGAAGTAAACCCTTGGACACATTTTTCCATTGAAAACCATACAACCAACCAAGTGAAACTGAATGAAATTCTCTTCCTTTAAATTTTTTGGTGTACGGACAAAATGTGGTAGAAGTGTTTTCTTCTGGTCCATGCCATCAATTATCATACCTAAATATTTGTTTGGAGCATCATAACACTTTTTTTGATTTTTGTACAACTTCTTCCTTTCACTTGATTGTTGATTCCGATGTTCTTGAAGTGCTTTGACTATGGAATGCACATGAAATAAAATGAAAATATTGTTCATATGTTTTCATAGTTGATAACTATCCAATTTAAAAAACAAAAACAAAATAGGAAATACATACCTCTTTCCACCCCTTGATATTTATCTCTTCTTGATATAAGAGTAGCACATATACTACAAATCCCCATCTTTGAATTCTTAGGAATACGTACATTGTTGAATTGTTTTTGTTAAGCCCTAATATTGGCTCATTACCACTCAATTGGGGCATATTAGATTAGTAAT
>CBVK0100099558.1:0-23589 GCA_900067695.1 Picea abies | reverse complement strand
AAAGTTATGATTACTTCAAGTTAGGGTTGTTGACTAATCCAAAACTAGGCATGTGAGACTAAAGAAAAGTTTGATGAAAATGACAGTCTCTTGTTTTTAAAGTTAAGGAAGGTTTGTAGGAATGTGATCATATACACTAGGTCTATTACAGAGCTACAAATCAGATTTGGATGATGAAGTTGATGAGGTCTTTTGGTTTTCGTACATGTTGAGTACATGGTTGAGACAAGTAGTTGATGAGTTGGTGCATATACATGAGGTGTATAGTTGATGATGTTGGTACATATTGATGAGTCATAGTTGATGAGTAGTTGAAACATGATTGGTACATACTTGGTACATGGTTGGATTCACTTTTTTATGGTACAGGTTGATTACAGGTTGGTGCATGGTTGATGCACATGTTTATGGTATAGGTTGATTACAGGTTGAGGTATAGGTTGATGCATGGTTGATGCATGGTTCAGATTCATTGGTACAAGTTTACAGCAGTATATCTCACAGTGATAGTGTGACAGTGGTTCCATCATTCTAATTCTACTTCAGGGTGGCAGGACGGGGCAAGGACAGGTGGTTGTAGCCACCTTCTGGTTGTAGCCGAAGAACATTGGGGGTTGTAGCCTCCTTCTGGTTGTAGCTAGAGAATTGGGCAGTTGGAGCTTCTTTCAGGTTGTAGCATGAGAAAATAGGGGGTTGGAGCCTCCTTCTAGTTGCAGCTAGAAAACAAAGGAAGTTGGTGCTTCCAATGAATGTAATTCTTCAAGACATATAAGAAAAAACATTCTATGGTTTTCTCCCGATTTGGGTTTCCACGTAAAACACTGGTGTACTGTGTATGTGTGATTGTTTATTTCTTACTGCTCATTATTGTATAATAATTTTACATTGATATAACATTTGAAGAAAAAGGATTATAATTAGGCTATTACTGATTCACCCCCCCTCTCAGTAATCCAACAAAAAGTTCCTCCAGGACTACCAAGGAGAACCTGATGATGTGGTCAGGAGGATACAATAGTTGGTGGAAGTACAACAGAACAAGGAGCAACTGCTTCATAAAGCTCATGATCACCAGTAGAAGATAAAACGAGCTTTTGACAAAAAGGAAAGTAAGGAAAGTTTCAAGCTGTGGGATCTGGTGCTCAAGTGGGATGCCCCCAAGAAATACAAAGGAAAACATGGCAGTCGTATGGATTGGTCCCTTCAATATTTCTGAAGTATTTTCAAATAACACCTATAAGTTGTAGAGCTTGGAGGATTTTGATGTTTTGGGCAGCCTTTTCAATGGGAGTTTTCTGAAGAAATATTTTGTTTAAGCCATGATTGGCTTTCAACCATTGTAATTACCACTTCCTTTCATTTTCTATTTAAATAAGAGATTCCATAACCCAAAATATAAGGCACCGAAACTACGTGTTCTTGGCAGCTCGCAGGGAGTGTGCCATCCCCTGTGGAGCCAATGTTATCTCATATAGTTGTTCAAGTTCATAGGTGACAACCATCAGTTCACAAAGAAGGCAAAGGAAATTACAATGGTGTTTTTCCCTGCACATGTTCGATGTGGTGTTGTCTCTAAACATAGATGGAAGGACTCCCAATTTAGTAGGCAGATAAAATTTTGGCGGGGGCACTAAAGTAGCCAACACACCCAGATCTCAGGTCCCTTTCAGATCGACGACCTTAGATCATTTTGGGGCTGCAACATGCGCGGACAATAAAATGTGGGGGGCGGGAAAAAATGCAAACCATTGTTTTGCGGGGTGGCGATGTGGCAAGCGGTGGTGCATTTCAGGCGCAAAATAGGTGTGAGCCTAAACCTCATCAGGTGGCCTCGAAATCAAGTGCACAATTAATGTCCTATCCCATATCAATGGGTGGTCTCCCGATAGTTGTCCTGCCGTGCTCCAATCCCAAGGAAGGGTCAGCCAACAAGTGATTATCAACTATTGTGGTCGTCTGCTTACTCAGTGCCCAATTCAATTGCGACATGTGGTCTTCTGTGGGTCATTGAGCCACGCTCTAATATTGATGAGGATATAGTTAATGAAGCAAAGTTATGGCTATGGAGGCTGGATTATCAGCAAAGTACAACAATGGTCAGTTTTCTGCAGGTCCATACTGAAACTGGTTTGTGTCTGACAGTATGAAACATCCACAGTCTGACAGAAGGTTACTAAGACGCAAATATTTGAAGGAGATGCCAGATCACACTCTTGGAGGTTGTGAACTGATCTGCGTATAAATAGATCAGTTTGATATTTTGTTAAGGTCGTCAACTGGTTGAGCATAGCTCCCTATTTTTGTAATATTTTGATGCCAGAGTTGTTCTCTAGTCATGTATCAAACTCGAGACTTTCGCATTAATAGAATTCAACTTCTCTCATCTCTTTGTAAAAACTGTGCTAAAACACTTGGGCATGGAGGATCCTGTCGAGGGTTGTAGTTCTATTGTAATGTAGGTTTCATTATAGTATTGTTGTGACTAGTTTTAGTCATATTTTTTGTTATCTTATTCCCCCCTTATGTTGAAAGGATCAGGCATGGAGGATCTAGTTGGGTTGTTGTAGTTTCATGGTAATTTAGGTTTGATTATTATGCTTCTATGACATATTCAGTGTTTGAAACTTGAGTTCAAGAGTGCTCTTGAGCCCGAGTTTTTCTTCACCAAGATACTTGAAAGATGGATGCCCATAGCAGTCTTGTTCACCCCTCTCACTAAGTCTTCCTTCTACTCACACTTAAACTCAAATAACTAACTAAATTTAATAAGATCCTCACTTCCCTGTGCATGGCTTGTTCATTTTCTATGTTAAAATCATTCTTGTACTGAGTTTTGTCCATTGACCTCCACTCATAAACCAACATCCACCAAACATTCTGATGGGTACTGGGCTTATCCTCTTACAATTTGAGGGTGACTCTCAGTGCTAACACCACATACCACCAGAAATGGAATGACATTTACTATCCATATAGAATAGTATTACCTGAAAATATATCAAAACTCATACCATTATACATCAAACAAACTTGGGTCCATTACCCAAACCTTTGTGCTACCAGAATTCACTACCAGAATTTCTTCAAGGGTTGACATCAATGAAAACCAACCCAATTAATAAACAGTTGGGACCTATGATCTTTCATGTGTGTCATGAAATGTTTGGGTTTGGCTTCCATACATATAATTATCATGAAAATCAAGCATATATATAAGCATAAACTCGTCACATTAACAAACTCAAATCACTCATTAAATAATTTGCAAGAAACCACAATTTATATTAAGCATGATAAAAATATGAGTTTATATATACAAAGGTGATAAAAAAGAGTGTTATCTATGGACCTTATTATATACATTATGGGTTCCCATCAAAGTTCACAGGGAAAAACCCATAAAACATTTCACAAAAAAATAGTGTCTTTTTCACCCTACATGCATTTTTTTGTGCACCCTAGAGGCATGATCATGGGTTTCATTCAAAAAAGGAGAGACCAAAAATGTATAGTGTAACATCCCCGGCCACCCAATCCGGTCCATGCTACATGGGAGAATGCTTTGATTCTCTCTGCGGAACATACTGTAACATACCCATCATCCAACTGAGCTATGCCACAAAAATATTTCGAGTTACATGCAATTAAAACATATACGTAGAGAAATATTGCGGAACTTTATATATAAAACGTAAATATAAAAATACATTCTGTAATTTCATGGTTTCATACTGAAATAACAGTAAACATATACATGCAATACCCATAAATATAAAGGAAGTTATAAACATACATAGGATAAACACGTAAATAATAATGCAGCATGTAAATTTATCACATAGTTGACACTTATCTTGGTAAGAATATAACCAATTTCATGCAGACCTTCCACAAACCTCCCATCCTTAGACCACACTACTCATCACTATCAACAGTGGGTCACCCACGAGCTGGGACTAAACTCCACCTGGGTAAAGAGATTCCTAACCAGGATGACTATCTCAGAAAATAGGAAAGACTCCATCAGAAGTGCCAACTCAAACTAATAGCCTACAGTCCCTCATTCCCCACATGCATGTCCCACCCCAAGAAGTGTGCCCCTTCTCTTCTCAACAGTCCTTCAGCTACCCCACTTCCTTTCTGGGATTCAACAACTGGCCAGATAGGAAGTCTCAGAGCCCTATAGCTGTAGTTTAGCACCTTTAGGAAATCAATTCCCAACAATTATATCACCCAGAGAGATTTCTCACAGGCTTGAAAACCCACCTCTTCAATATCCCACGGGCCTAACAACCCGCTTCTTCAGTCTAGCTCCCAATATAACCAACTACACAAACATGTATGGCTATGGATACAGGCTCAGGTACAGTGACAGTAAGGTATGAAGGATAACTGACTGAGTGAATGAATGATCATAAAAAGTGGTTGAATGATGGAAGGAATGATGGAAAGAATCCCTTGAAATGAACTAAGTCCCAACAATATGTATGCATGTCCCCAACTTGACACTTTTCATGTTGGGAGCTACTTTGGCCCACTTTTCCCCATCTTTAGAACTTAGGATAAAATAATTATCCATACTTTATAATTAAAGAAATATTATTATAATATTCCTTTTTGTCTTAAACTCCCTATCTTAGACCCTTTTCCTTAAATTTTAGACCCCACCCTTTCCCTAAATAGTGGAGTTTAGTCCCCCATACTCTTTTATCATGGTCGATCTATGCACAGTGATGTATGTTATATTAATGATGAGACATATATAAAAATAGGCGCACTATCCTTTAACATCTAGGATCTCTGGCCTAATAATAACAAAACTGGCTCACCAGCCTATAAAACATAACATATACACAAAGGCTCCCTAGCCTCAAAATCATGCACACTTAAGTTGATGCATGCGGTATCCTGGAATGTGCACACTTCCTCATTTTACTGCACAGTACATGCACACACTATGCCATGAAAGGTGCATACAAAAAATGATATCAAACAACTCACCAGCTCAAGTATATTTTCATTTACATTACAATTGGGTTCGGCCTAGGGATATTACATATGGTCTCCCCTTTTTTCACTAAATAATTGACTAGTCACTCCCAGGTCCTGTGCAAATCAACAAGCAGCCGCAACTATCGGTGGGAAAGATCATGACCCTAGGGGAAAATGCACAAACAATGAAAAAATGCCAAAAACTTATGAAAAACATGGTTATGCAATGAAAAATTATTTTTTATTTTCAAACAAAAATAAAAAATGAAATGAGAACACACTACAAAACTAGATCTACGATAAATCTTCCCAGGTCACTATTCGTTAAGCCTAACTTATGCAAAACATGAAATAAAGGATGAACTCAATGTGAGACTCCTAGATACATTTGAAAAAGAAAAAGGAAGGAGATACACTTATCCAATAATATATGGATTAACTATAGACCACCTGCAACCACACTGGGCAAATGCTCAACCATATTTGAGAGTAAACTCAGCAAAAATCTCAAAATTATCACCTACTAGATGTGTTTGTGCGTTTCCAATTTGCAACAAGTGACTAGACCTTGACAGTTGCACCTTAGGTGTTAGAAAAATGTGACCTGCCAATTCTATTTGAAAAATAGACATGTCCATGGGATAGATTGAAAAATCCCAACAAATTTACCTCAAATCTAAGGGATCTTAAGGTTTCAAACACTCGGACAAAGAAAATAGATAGTGTTAAGCTATCAAAAACTTTCAGAAATGAAAAATAACTAAGGGGACTGATTTAACTAGTGAAGACAATCTAAGGTCTATTTTGATAGGATATTTCCCCTGTGAGTTTGGGTCAAGTCACAACAAATCAAGACTATATTTAGAAGACTGAAATCTCCCCTCACAAACAAATATGCAAATTGGAAAATAACTAATGTTCGCTAGGAGAGAGTAGGGAAAGAGAGAAGGAGAAAATGTGCACCTTAAACCCTTTGTTCAATGTCGATCCCCTCTCCTTCTTTTCGAAGCAATCTTGATCTTTGTCAGAACAAGCCTACAAAATGAAATCAAGACAAATGTTGCAATGAGGTAGTTACATAATCAAGTAGCATATATATCATATGTTATATCCAAAGAAAGTATGAAAAATGACAACATACAATATTTCAATGAACACAAAATTGGATGGAAATATAACTCTTCTATTAACACCAAACATCAAAGTTATTTACAACCTGACTCACTTCTAGTACTGCTTCATAGCCAATTGCACAGGTTCCTCCACAGATCCTCCAAGCATCTACTGAGCAACGAGGCTCTTCCTTAGATATCTCAATAAGTATAAGGAGACACCTTATGACTCTATAAGAAGGAAGAAACACTGGAAAAGGAGTTTCCAGGTTGGGGGATGATACTTAGAGGATAACAGGAATAGGGAAGCTTGTTATATTTCAACAACATAACCTTGCACTAAAAGACTTCTTCTCATCATTTCCCTCAAAGATGATTTTATATTTTCCCCAAGGGGTTAGGGAAGTTGGAATCCATTTTGTATGGGCTTGGGGACATTGGGAAACGATCCCAACCAAAAAATCCTCCCAAAATATCAGAATTATTTTATTTTTCATAATTGTTTAGGGCATCTGTAGGCTATAATCTTGCAAGGCACAGATGTTCACGTGTTGCACAAAGGAAAACTTTGGATATCAAAAAATTTCATGTTTTTTATATGACTTGATTAGGAAAGCTTGGTATTTTACTTAGCAAGCTAGGAAAAAGGTAATGCCCAGTCACAAATTCATAGGTGTGGCAATTTGTGCTATAACAGATGCCTCCTAATGTGCGAGGTTAGAAGGGAAAAATGATGGCCGAAATACATTATAAATATGAGAGCTGAGGATAAAAAGAAGTGAACTCATGAAGGTTCCTGAACAACTAATCCTAAAATAAAAACCATTAGCCAAAATAAAGTAAGATTATTCTCTTCCGAAGTTGGGAATACCCATGCTCAATAGTGACTTAAGCATGACCACCAAATCAAGTACACTGTAGATCCATGGTACATGTGAAAGTATGACTAATTTCCATGATCATGAACAATACATAGTGGATCCATGTGATATACATGAAGTATCAAGCATGGCCACAAGGAATACACAATGGATCCATGTGAAAGTAGATCATAGCTATAAATAGATACATAGTGGAGTGAACAATAATAAAGTATATATGGGTCCAATGGACTGAACAAGTTGATCCTCTACAAGTACCAATGTCTGTGGAGTGGTACAATATGTTAGTTAGGAGAAAAAAATATGTGATGCTCGTACTTCACCCGAATTCTTCAAAACAATACATCGTGGTAGGAATCTACACCATGCAAATAGATGCGTTGGGGTTGAACATAGTGAGACACCATTTGATTACTGGTCATTGATGTATACCATTAACAAACATGAGACAACCCATTGATGATGATAATGGGTGTCAAGGTACCATGGCACAATCTAAAAAGTCTGAATAATTGATATGATGTTGAACACCTAGTAGAATCTATCGAGCAGGGGACATTGATGTATTCCCACTTTCAATAATGAGGGAACCTGCCATTGATGACTGTAAGAACCAAGGTACCAAATATGACTCTATATCTCTATCCTAGAGCAAGATGTGTCGAAGTTTGTTGGCGCAGGCCATTTTGGAACAAAATTCAAGGAAATGATAATAAAGATAGGGATGAAAATGGAAGAATATGGAAAGGCATGGTAATTAATGAAGGAAAGAAGCGCCAAGAAACTAGGAAGTCAAAGAATGGAAAGAATGATGTGGATCAATGAGGAAAATGGTTGGATTTTGGACCAGCCATGATTAGGGAATTAGAAAGTGGTCAAATCTAAACCACCTAGTGTTAGTGGGTTAGGGTTTTGGTCATTTTTGTAATGGGTAATTAACCCCTTTTTGTAATACAAATATATTGTTGTTGTGAGATAGTGAAGGAGTGAAGATAATGATTTTAGAGTTAGTTTTTAAGATAGAGCAAGAGAATTTTTGAGAGACATATCATTGTAATAAAGGGTGAGTTCGTAATTCATGGGTTGGGGAGCCTACTACAATATTCTCATCCTCTGAGTGGAAGTATGCAGTCTATGAGGGTTATTCCATAGAACTGTCATGTGGGAAAAAGAAATGTAATGCGCACAGTGCTGGAATTTTGATGCAGAATAATAAAAAAGCTAATACAGCCAAATATTTGTGGATGTATCCTAGGGGGGGTGAACCATGGTAAATTTCATGTCTCTATGTGGAATTTTTATGTTGTTTCTTACAAATGTTTAGTTATGATGAATGGATTAATCTGTGAGTATTAAAAAGCAACGCACCATAGAGTAACTAGGATATTTACTGCAGAATAAACCCTATTGGATACAATTGATTACTGAGTGATAGATATAAGATATAATGATGTGATGATGTACTAGAATAATAAGTATGATGTGTTTTGAGGTATAAATAATTTCTCTCATCCTCATATAAGTATTCCTTCCAAGACTGTAGACATCTAGGTCCTGTAGTCACCCATAAGCCATCTCGAGTGAGACTGTATTGTGCACTCTATGCGTAGTATTTCCTTATGGTATTCAAAAGAGAAGAGGGTTTGTAGATTTTCATTGGAAACCTAAAGTAAAACTTGGGTCAACCCATAAATCTCCAACAAATGGTTCTATTGTCAATTGGAACCCAGAAAAATAGATTAGAAGGGACTTGCTAAGAGAACAGTGAAGAAAATGCAGTATTAGAAGGGGATGTTCATACCATGGAACCCAACTAAATAGGATATTTAATGATGGATGAAAACAAAGGAGCTCGAATTTGCACAAAAAGACAATAGAAACCCTAAGTATACACCATGACAATATTCTGAGAGGTATGTATTCACTGATCTTCATGAGTCATTTTTTTGTGAATTTCCACATTTGTTGTAGGAGTGGATACTGATATTAAAATACAATCACCCATCTAATCTGATAAGACCAGTAGAATGGACTACTGAAAATATTGTGCATCTACAAAAATTCAACAATAAATTCACGCACGCAGTCGATATCTGGCTAGATGATGTCATTGTAGGATTCATTACTGAGTTTGCAGTCGATACTGCAAAATCATACACTTTTGTAGAGCATGAGTTTTTGAAGGGTCCAAGAGGAAGGTATATTACATCACTCTATATGTCAATCAAGATTTTGCTTCATGATAAAGGTGTGATGGAAATCGAGTTTGACAACTAAATAAATCTGTGCACATGGGGAGACTGGGGGAAACACTAAGAATGATCTGAGACATGGAGAGGGATATAGATAGAGGTAAGAAGAAGGAATTAGTGGACCCAATTATGATGGATGAAGAACATATCAAGAAAATAATGGACAAAGTAGGAATGACGTGCAGTGGAATAACCTTCCAATATAAGATTAATAGGAAAAAGAGGACAATAGCCTAGAGGTAAGGCTTGGGAAGTGATGAAGAAGAGGTAGAGGATATACAAGCTATATATCATATTGAGGAAATCATGTGTGCCACATATGATAGAAAACTAGAGGTCAAGGGTTCATCGCAGAAGAAGGAACTCCATTCTAGATAAGGATTAGTGTGGAATCCACAACCCCATGTGTGACTAAGACATCAGGATAGAAAGAATCTTTTAGAAAATGAGTAATTATTAGCAGAAGGATTCCAGTAGGACAAGGGACCAGTGGAAATTCAAGTGTAAGTATGAGTTCAACTAGCAGTATTCAGGTATCTACACTACATAGAGGCAGTACAACAAATTTTACAATGGCAGGAACAGATCTGACCATTCGGTTACCAAACTTTCATGGAAAAGGGTCAGAGGACCCAGAGAAACATATATTTATTTGTGAAAATATTTGGGAAGATAAAAAAATCACAGATGAAGACACAAAAGTGGCTCAACTCCCAATAACATTCATAAACTACACACTGGAATGGTTTATGAGCCTAGTAGTGAACAATCCACAAGGAGAACCTACAACCATCATAGATGTAAATAAGTCACTAATCAATGAATTCCAATGAACAAGTTTAGAAGATAAATATATGAATGAGATGATAGAGATCAAATAGAAGCTAGGAGAGTCGGTTTGGGAGATTGGCCAGAAGTTCAAGAGATTGAAAGCTAAGTTGAAATATCCCATAACAGACATGCAACATATGCAACTATCCATAAACTCATTATTGCCACATTTTAAATATCCATTGAGACAACAAAAGTTTCAGACTCAGGAAGAGGCTCTTGTAATGTACCCAACCACCCATAGGCTGGGCTACGCTACTTCAAGCCTGCTCTCAGACTTCTTTCTCTTACAAATACCTTTCCAATTAATAAATATGAATAAAATAAAGGAATTAAATGACATGCACAACAATAACGAATAAGCATGCATATTCTAAAGATTTAATTCAATGATAAATAAATACACAGAAGAATAAATCATACATAGGTAAATAATACCATAACAAAGAGAACTTATCTTTTATAAAATAAGACACCAATTGGCTATAGAAGAAGGACATTCCACCCAACCGTAGACACTGTTGTTCCAAGTCTCAATAACAATGTCACCACTGAGTGAGGGCTATGAATACACAAGGACAGTTCCAGAGTGTTACTTGGATTCCAAAACCAATCAACACTCAAGCTCTCATAGGATTCCCAACACCCATATCAATCCAAGTACCCAGCTCTCTTCTACCTAGCCTGCACAATCCAAGATAATGGACCCTCTCCCTTCTCTTCCACGCAGTCCCTTAGGCTATCCTTCTCCTTCCAGGGCTTCAGTGCAGTTGGTCCAGAATATCAATGATGGGACTCTCAGGACTCGCAGATGTGAGAAAATATGGACATAGGACAAAGCATCTTAGACATGCATGCCTCAAATCATGGTTGTATTACACCAACAATCTCTACATCCAACAATACCATGGTTTCTCCTCAATAGTTCATCTTCCTTTCCCAAGCCAAGACACGAAAAATGAGGAAAGATGAGTGGGTGAAAAAAATAAATGGAGTGAGATATCCACAAAATGTGTGAATAGAGAGAAATGGAGTGCATGAATGAATGAATGAATGAGTGAGTGAACAAGTGAGGCAACTGAAAACAAAAGCTGAATGAGAATTGGAGTGAGAACCCCCCCAACAGACTAGGGACAAGTTTATGTAATTCTTGGGAATCAAGAATCTCATGGCCTTCCCCCAATAATCTCACGTAATGTATTTCCTCCATTAAAAAAAATGGAGAAATAAAATTATAAAATAAATACTTAGTGCCTCAAGCCCCCTCTGTTGTGGAATCATATCCCCCTATAACTCTTGTCCTTATCTATCTAGCAACCAATGATGTATTTATTATTAATATTGATAAAAACATTACATTTCTTAGGCATACTGGCCTCTTTTAATTGTTTGGGCACTCTATCTTGTCATCAATTAACGAAATACATTATTTAATACGGGGCTCAAAACCTAGGGTGTTACATCCCCTCCCCCTTATTTTGGCATTGTCCTCGGTGCATATACAAAATAATAATTAAAATTCAAAAATTTATTCAAAAAGATGCAAGTACTCTGCCCGCATGGCATCTTCATGCTCCCAGGTAGCATCTTTAGGAACGTATCAAGTCCACTGAAATTTTACCAACTTTATGACTCGATTCCGAATCATTTTGACTTTCCTATCCAATATTCGCACTGGATGGACGTGAAAGTCTCCCTCTATCTCTACCTGAATAAAATGCCAATCAATAACATGGTTAGGATCATGTACATATTTTTTTAGAAAAGAGAGGTGAAATACATTATGCACATTCATGGAAGAAGGAAATGCAATCATGTATGCAACTGGCCCTATTATGTAAAATATCTCAAATGGACCACAAAATCTAGCTACCATCATTGTACAACTACCCAACTTCAAAGAGCTCTTATTGGGATTTACTTTCAAAATCACATGATCCCCCACTTTAAATTATATTGTTGTCCTATTCTTATCGGCATAAACTTTCTATCTATCATGAGCTTCCTTTAAATTATGCTTAATCTTAACCATCTGGTCTTCCATATCCTTGAGCAACTCTGGCCCAAGTACCACTCTATCTACTGGGTTCTATCTTCTAGGTTGTCCTAGCTTATTGGAGTATTGCATTTCCTACCATACAAAGATTCAAACGGGATCATATTCAATGAATATTGATACCCATTATTATGAGTGTCTAAATAAGAAGAAGGAGAGTGGAGGAGAAGCTCACATCACCGAAGCGCAGAGGTGGGATGTTGAGGTAGAAGACACTAAAGGCGGAAGATTGCTGATGATGCGAAAAGTCCTTTTGACACCTGCAAAGGAGGTGGAGAGTTCATTCCAAAGGACCAGACTTTTCAAGACTGCTTGCAAGACCAAGGATAGGGTATGCAAGGTCATTATAGATAGTGGTAGCATGGATAATCTCATTTCTATAGAGATGGTAGAGAAGCTGGAGCTAGAGACGACTGATCATCCAAGCCCATACAAAGTTTCGTGGCTACAAAAGGGACACCAGGTAACTGTCACTAAACAATGTTTAGTTGAATTCAAGATAGGGGGATATAATGATAAGATCTTATGTGATGTCATTCCTATGGATGTTTGTCATCTATTGTTGGGTAGACCATGGAAATATGACAGGAATGTGATTCATGATGGGAGAATGAACACATACACCCTAGAGAAGAATGGGAGGACACACATGTTGCTTCCAATTAAGGATAAGGAGGTGAAGCTGGAAGTAAGCAACACAATACTCCTCATGAGTGGGAAGGAAATTCTTACAGAGGTTAAGAAGAAGGAGGATCCATAGTTCATTGTGGTTAGAAAACCGAGAATTGTTCTGACTAGCACAAGGGTAGATGATTTACCAGAAGAAGTTCAGGAACTGTTGCAAGCGGTCGCTGACATAATAGTGGACCAATTACATCGTTCATTGCCACCGATCAGAAGTGTGAGTCATCACATTGATCTCATACCAGGAGCCGGTTTTCCAAACAAAGCCGCATACAGATTGACACCACAAGAGAATGAAGAGGTCAAAAGACAAGTCCAAGACTTGTTGGGAAAAGTTTTAGTCAGGGAAAGCTTGAGTCCATGTGTTGTTCCAACAGTACTCAGTCCAAAGAAAGATTGAGGTTGGAGGAAGTGTACTGACTCAAGGGCAATCAATAAAATAAACATCATGTACATATTTCCATTACCGAGGATGGATGATCTAATGGATTGCTTGAGTGGAGCAAAGTATTTTTCAAAGATTGATTTGAAAAGCAGTTATCACCAAATCCGCATGAGAGAAGGCGATAAGTGGAAGACATCATTCAAAATCAACGAAGGGTTGTATGAATGGCTTGTTATGCCATTTGGCTTAACAAATGCGCTGAGTACGTTCATGAGGTTGATGAACGAAGTCCTGAGGGAGTTCATTGGAAAATTTGTCATTGTGTATTTGGATGACATAATGGTTTACAGTAAGACAGTGGCAGAGCATCTGAAGCATTTTGCTACAGTGATGCGGAAGTTATAGCAGGAGAAGCTACTGATAAACTTGAAGAAGTAATCATTAATGTATATAGAGCTCATTTACTTGGGATTTGTTATTTCTGCAGATGAGTTGAGGATGGATCCAGATAAGGTGGAAGTGATCAAGAATTGGCCATCACCGAAGAATATTTTCGAGGTGAGAATTTTTCACGGATTGGCTAGTTTCTACCGAAAGTTCATCAAGAATTTCAGTGGAATTAGTGCAGAAATGATGGACATAGTGAAGAAAAGACACAAGTCTTTTCACTGGATAGAGGAAGCTGAGAAGAGTTTTAATCCGTTGAAGAGGAAGATTACCGAACAACTAGTTTTGGTGTTGCCAGATTTCCAGAAAACATTTCAGGTGAAATGCGATGCAAGCGGATTTGCAATCAGGGCAATCTTGAGCCAAGAAGATAGGCCGATAGCATACTCCAGTGAGAAGATGAATGAAGTGAAGGTGAAGTACTCCACTTATGACAAGGAGTTTTATGCTATCATCTAGGCATTGAATAAATGGAGGCATTACTTGATCCCGAAAGAGTTTGTCTTATATAGGGACAATCGTGCACTACAGTTTGTGACTCAATAGGAGAAGTTGAATCAGAAACATGTCAAATGGGTTGAGTATATGCAGAATTTCATGTTTGTGATCAAACATATTTCTGGTATTGCTAACAAAGTGGTTGATGCTTTAAGCAGGAAGTGTTTGTTGTTGCAGGAGTTCAAATTCAAAACGTTGGGTTTTGATGATCTCAGGAACATGTATGCTAATGATCCAGATTTTAGGGAGGTGTATGAAGCGGTTGAGAATCCAATTCTCATAGAAAGAATCCAATGGATAGACTACATGATCCGGGAAGGATTGATGTTCAGGGGCAATCAACTTTATATTCCAAAATTCTCCATGAGGGAGAACTTGCTGAAGGAGAAACATAGTGGAGGATTGGCAGGACACTTTGGTCAGGACAAGACGTTCGCAAAGTTGCATGAGTCATATTTTTGGCCAGGAATGTGAGCAGATGTCAGGATATTTGTAGATAGATGCAGAATTTGCTAGCATTTGAAGGGGAGGAAGAAGAATGCAGGGTTTTATGAACCATTGCCCATACCAGAGAGGCCGTGGGATGCAATCAGCATGGCTTTTATATTGGGGTTGCCAAGAACACAAAGAGGTTGTGATTCAATCTTTGTGGTAGTGGATAGATTTTCCAAAATGGAACACTTCATTCCATTTCAGAAGACCAATGACACAACTCACATTGTGAATCTATTTTTCAAAGAGGTCATTCGACTTCATGGCTTACCGAGAAGCATAGTTTCGTATTGAGACACCAAATTCATAGGGCATTTTTGGAGGACCTTATGGAAAAATCTGGGAACAAACTTGTCATTTAGTTCATCTTATCATCCTCAGATGGATGGATAGACAAAAGTGGTAAACAAAAGTCTGGGAGACTTGCTGACAAGCTTGGTGACAGAGCACCACAGCCAGTGGGACCACATATTACCACAGACAGAGTTTTCTTATAATGAATCGATTAACAGGAGCACAGGGAAGAGTTCATTCCAGGTTGTCTATGGCATGCAACCGAGAGGAATTTCTGAACTGAGGGACTTAGAACAAATTGCGACTAGGAGCACTAGTGCAGAAAAATTTGCAGAGGCGATGAAGGAACTTCACAGCCACGTGAAGGAGGGACTGCTAAATTCAAGCCAGGAGTATAAGCGCAGAGCAGACCAACACAAAAGAAAACTTCAGTTTGAGGTTGGTGATTTGGTTCTGGCACATTTGAGGAAAGAAAGGTTCCCGAGAGGAACATATAATAAATTGAATATGAAGAAAATCGGGCCATGTAGGGTCTTGAGGAAATTTGGGGCAAATGCTTATGAGATTGAATTACCCGATGGGATCAGAATTTCTCTGATATTCAATATCTCAAATTTCTACCCATATAAAGCTGAGGAAATAGAGACTGGAGATGAGAAACCAGTGATCCAGTGGACAAAGTAGATGCCAATTGCAGATAAGCCGCAGATGGAGTGCATAATGGACAAAAGAGTGAGTAAGAAGACTAGGCGAAAGTAATACTTTGAGTATCTGGTCAAATGGAAGAACCATCCAGTTGAAGATGCCAGCTGGGAGACTTAAGCGGAGATACAGAAGCATGGACAGATCGTGCATGAGCTCATGGACGGGAGCCCATGAAAATTTTCAAGTGAGGGAGTATGATGCAAGAGCATCGCCAACATCAAGTGAGCCAGTGCGGAAGAGGAGGATAGTTGGACAAGCGCCAGCACACATTTTGAAATTACCTTTGAAGTTGTTGCACCATCTTAAATGAAGCCATTAAGATGAAGCGCACTTGTATGATGTAAATGGACCTTGAGTGATTTTCTCTTGTCCTTAGTAGGTAGAAGGAATTTAAAGTAATTAATGCAGGTAGATAGAATTTAATTCTAGATTAGACAGTTTGAGAGTGCAAGAGGGAAATGGGATATAGACACCCTCATTGTGTATTGTAATATTATTGAGAATGGAAGATTGAAGATTATGAGAATTACTGGGAAGAGAAAGAGCATGCAGAGAGTTGTGTAAGAACACCCATGTACAAATATTTGAATAAACATAAGAGTTTGATTCAAATTCATTGTTTTGTGTTTTCTCTGTGTATTGATGTTGAATGATATGCTCATGAAAGTTTGTTTTCTATTATACATTTTCTTTATATGCTGTGTATATGATTTCATGTCTGAGTTTGAAGTATGAAAGGAAGGAGGAATGAGTTTCAATTGTTTCTCTATCTGAACAAGGATTCCTGCAAGGAGTGCAGTCGAAATTGTCCACAAGGAGTGAGTTGACAGAGGGTTCAGATAGAGTCACTTTTGTTCTCATCCACACAGAAGTGCAGTTGGGCACAGGAGCCATGCAAGGAGTGTGCAGGCCAAGTGAAGTTTCAGGGTTGCAAACCTGAGTGAACTGTTGAGAGATTGTTGCTACAGGTGTGTGCAGGGTCGAAAAGAATTCAGCACTGAGAAGTGTCTAAAAGTTGTCGCAGGGAGTGCGTGCAAGAGCCTTTTCTAAGGCTCAGAGTTATAAGAAAGCTCAGGAACTATAAGGCCTTCAAATTTGTTGAAGGATAGCACAAGGAAGTTGTGGTTGGAGGTTGTAAGAAGCGGCGTAAGGTTGCGTGTAGGTGGACGAGTTCCGTGGAGAGAAGCAGCTTAGTCAATTTTGCAAAGGTTCTGAGAGAAAGAATGGATGGTCAAAATTCTCTGAGGAGATTTCATGAAATTTCATGAGCCGTCAGATCCCAGGAAGGAGCAGGGAGGTTATGGAAGAAGCACCGAAGGTTCAAAGCTCAAGAGGGGAAAATCCATAGATCTGAACCACAAGGGCCATCATATCTACTCGTGAATTTCCCTTTTCGAGGTTTTGTGGGTTGAAACTCCGAAAACATTTCAACAGGAATCGCGAAATCATGAAATGCAATATCTCGAAAGGTTGAGGAACAATGTGGGGCCACAGGAATTAGCCAGTGGACAGGTGGCACACCATTTCAGGGTTTTGTGGTGAGAATTCCCGAAATAATTGCATTAGGATTTGTGATCCCGCGAAGTCCGAAATCTCGATAGAGGTGACAGTGCGTTGAATAGTCAAACTCGCATGTGCATCAGAGTTTTGGCATATCAGGGTTCGGGGATCGGTAAAGAAAGTTGCTTGACATCGAGAGTACCGAAATCGCGATAGGGAAAGTCCCGATAAGAAAAGGTCAGCGTTGACTGGTGTCGGGATTCGGGGATTTAAGAGCCCAAATACTCGACCACTAACCTTGTGAAGTCACGAAGTTGTGAAGTCCAATCTCCCGAGTGTGGAGAGGAGATCCTGAGAAGAGTTACTGTGGGTGTATATTTCCCGATAGGGAAATAGAAGAGTGCCAAAGTTCTTCGGGCCGCTGAAGAGAAGATCCTTTGTGCATGCCAGCCTTTCGACCTACGGGTTGTGAGGTATCGAGCATCACCGTCACTGTGTGCAACAATGTATGTTGGGCAGGCAGAATTTTTTATGACCCGATCGCTTCAAAATACCCTTGTTGGTCTAGCTTTTGCCTTAATGGTGGCAGGGGTGGCTCCAGTGTAATTGGTAGCAGGCCAAGAAGCCTTCGTGACCAGCGGAGCTCGGTATCCTCCACTATGTGAGAAGATCTAAGACACTCTAAGGTATTCTAAACATTAAAAAGTAACACACACTAAAAAAAAAGTCCCTAGAAGATAAGACACTCAAACACTAAATTAATTGGAAGAACAGTTGCAACAACCAACACTAGAGCAACTTACCGGTGCAAGTGCAAATAGAACACGGAAGCACCCTCCAGGTATACTCTACAAAGCATGGCCTGTTTTCTATCCTAGGTACCATGGTATACCCCCATAGTCACCTTTGTATGTCCCTAAAAATATGGGCAACTAGGTTGCCAGTGTGCGAATAGTCACCAGGTGGGTATAGTCGAAATTCGGGTAGACCACAATGAGCAGGGTATTGAGCCCAAAACCTGTCAAGGGTATCGAGAGAAAATGGTATGGAAGAAAATGGAGGACCTTGAATGGATTTGAGACCCATGAAGCCCCGTGGCAAATGCAAATGACGAAATCCCAAGACAAGCCCTCTATATGTGTTCTCCACTACGATTGGTCCGGCTTTGGACGGGTTATCTTCGCTACCTTTCCGCACACGACCTCGTGTTTATCCCCAGTGTTAGAGGGGGGTCCCAAACAACTTCCACGATACTGGACTTAGACACTCCCTAACTTAGACTCCAATGTTTGATTTGAAATGGCCTTGAAGAGTTTCCTCTCCAACCTAATCCAAGGCCCTAATCTTGAACTCGTTGGTTAACCCTACAAACATGAAAGTCTAATAAATTTTATATTTTAGCGTTAATTTTATGGCTTTGTATTATGTCAAGGGGTATGTAAGTGAAACTGATGATGTGTAAAAGACAAAAGAAAAAATGAGTAAAAATCTGGAAACAAAAATTTTTCTTAATGCAAAATTTCAACAACTTTTCAATTTATTTTTTTTATTTTCTAAGATTTTGGATAGCAAAATCAAAAGGAATTTCACTCAACTATGAGCTACTTATGATCTAAGTGAACTACAAAAACTTATGAAATAAACGACTTTTCCCTGGCTAATAATGTAGAAACACACTCTTCAACCAAACAAGAAAATGAAAAGAGATTCTTTTTATTTAAATGCTAATAAAGAAAAAAAGGAAAAATACCAACAAGAAAAAACCAAGAAAAACAATTATGGCCTAATTGCAGATCACAGAGAATCACTTTCAAGAAATCACACACTAGCAACTAAAAAAAAATGACTCTCACACTTGTCTAAAAACCTTAAAATTTTTATTTTTTACTTTTATAACAACTTTTTAAATGAGAAAAAGCAAGCTAAAGGTAAGATTAATCCTAAGCTACTGAATTCTAAGATAGAGATTTAAATACCTGAGAGGTATAATTCTCATCAAGGGAAAAGATGACTGCCTTACCCTCAACAAAACTATCTTGCACAAGCATGCTATTGTTAATCCAATAGCCAGTGTGTGAACGTGAGCTGTATAGAGACAGAGGGTGTGTACATGCAGTCTGACCTTGTACAGGCCGCGTGTATCTCTAAACTCTGAGAAAAACTAAAAATGGATAGACCAAACTAGGAAGAGACCACTGATATTGATAACCAGGGTCTCTTGAAGGCTTAGACACTCTTTTTAACAGAAAAAGCAAACAATGTAAGGAAAAATTTATAAAGCAAAACAATCTGAGATAAGACTGCAAACAAACAATACTTAGACAGAATTCTAAAAAACCCTTGAGAATGTGTGATTCTAACAGGGAAGAGGATGACTGCCTCAAAATTTCTCTGAACTCTACACGCTACTGCTACTTCTTCAGCTAGTGTTCACACGTGGGCTATAAGAGAGTAGGGCGCGGGTACATGTGTGCAGAACTTATGCAGGCTACGTGTACCTCTATGGGTCCCGAAAAAACACAGTCAAGCAAATAATAGAGAAAGATAGTATGGAAAACTAGATTCCCTGCTAGCTCAGACCTTATAGAAACTAAAAGAAAAAACAGGTACGAAAAACTAGTCTTTTAAACTACCCAAAAACTAAATAAAATTCCAGGAACCCTAGAGATATCCCTAGTATAGTCGCCAATTCTGTTGTGAGGGAAATCTCCTTACGGACTAGCAAATAGGGTTAGACTTTGCATGTAGATATGACCTATAGAAAAATCTACTTTCTACCTTCGTCCCCAGACTTAAATCCCATTTCTTTTTAGTACATGCATGACTAGATCAACCTACCTCATTCTGGGTGTTTGATGTTGATCTCTTGTCATACTTGATTACTTGTTTGTAGTTCTCCTTTCCAACACTGACCTGCATACAAGACAAGAAACAACTACACATGCATATTACCTATAGACTAACGGGTTAGAAATTCAAATATGTACTTAGCAAACTATGAATAACTCATGAATTGGGACGAGAAAAACACTTTATTTATTACTTTGAATGAGTCAACTTACAAAAGTTGAGACCGGGCACCTCTCCGCGAACCTGATCCTGGACTCCTCTTCAACTGTCCTCCAATTTCTTTTCTTTGTATCTCCTTTGGCACAAGGAAGGCTAAAGGGTTGGGACAATGGGAATACGCAAATGGGCAGAGTTTCTTTGCTATATTGTTTCTCCTCCAAATGGGACCCCTACCCCTTCTTTTATAGGCTAGAAGGAGCTAGGTATTTGGATGAACCCTCGGCCATGCATGGTCGGGAGTTTTAGTTAACTCACCCATATCTTTTGTGTTCCATCGGCAACTTTCCTTTGTTCGTGCTTTTGTCGGTCCACGTGGGTTGTCTTAGGTCATCCAGCGTGTACACGCGTGTAGTAATGGAGTAGGGCATGTGGGCCTTTATAAAATAAGTTTTTTAAAGAGTTGTTCAGTAGTGCTTTGGTAAAGAAGGGATATGAGATGGCCTTATGTCAGGTAAGCATGTGTGGTGCAATTTAGGGTTATAACACAACCTGGTTAGGAATCCCTTTATCTAGTTGGAGTTTAGTCCTAGCTCGAGGGTGGCCCACTACTGAGAGTGATGAGTGGTGTGGTCTAAGTTTGGTAGGTTCATGGAAGGTATGCACACTGTTGGTGATATTTTTACCAAGATAAGTGTCAATTTTGTGTTAAATTACATGTTGCAATATTATTTCTGCGTTTATTTTTATGGGTTTTTCCTGTGTTTGTTGCATGTGTATTTTTTTTATTATTCTGGATGAATCTGTACAATTTCAGAATGTATTTGTCTATTTTAAGTTTTACATATAAAGTTCTGCAAGAGTTTTTGTGTGTATATGTTTTAATTTTGTATACAATTCGAATTTTTTTATGTGGCATAGCCCATTTGGATGCTCGAGATGTTACAATATGGTATCAGAGCTCCAATTTTCAACACTGAAACTGGATGGGCCGAGCAAGCTGAGTGGAAGTGAAATTTCAAAGAGAATTGATTTCGAAGTGGCCAAATTTGAAGTTACAGAGCGTCCATGGTAAAAATTAAAAACAATTGTGTGGTATTGGGAAAAAGCCCCAATTTTTGTTGTTAAGTTCATGGGAAAATTGAGAAATTTGGCCAAGTAGTGAGATATTATTAATTTAATATATGTTCTAGCAAATTCAGACCTAGAATTGGTGGAATTTGAAGTTAGAGGGAAGCCATGACAGACAGAGCGAGATTAGTTGATTAAAATTCTCAATTCGTGAATTGAGTTTGGGAAAAATTTGTTCTAGAAATGTCAACCAACAACGATTTGTTGTTGCAAACGTTGATTTGGTGTTATTAGGGTGAAATTGAACAAATTTCATATTTGCAAAAAGTCTACGGTGAAAATTGGGAAAAATTTAGGCAAAAACCCCAATTTCTGCAGCAGAATTCACAAGGAATTGATACACATAAAAATGAATGTGCATAGGTGTGCGCACTAAAATTTCACGATGTGTAGTGAAAACCTTGTGATGTGTGAAAAATAATGGTGAGTGGGTATGCACACTTAAATTTGGTGTTGCGCGGTGCAGAGTGGCAATGAGCAGAAAAATATTGGCACGCGGGTGTCTGCACTTAAATTTACAGCTGCATGGTGTAGAGTGGTAATGCACGTAAAATATTGGTGCGTGTGTGTGTGCTCTTAAATTTTTCATTTTGCGGTACAGAGTGGCAATGCCTAGAAAATAATGGTGCACGGGTGTGCACACTTAAATTTGGTTTTGCGCGGTGCAGAGTGGTAATGCGCGTAAAATCTTCGTGAATGGGTATGCGCACTAAATTTAGCATTGCATGGTGTGGATTGAGTGGTGCATGCATAATAGTGGTGTGCATGGTTTGCACACACATGATAATGACATGTGTGGTGTGCACATATTGGCAGAGCACAATGGAATTTTGTTGGTCCGCGTGCAATGTGGGTATATGCTGACATGCAATAGTTTAATTAATGGTGCATGTAGAGTACTAGTGTGTGGTGGGGGCGTACTAACATGTAGCATGGTGTAGCGCATAGAGTGCAATGCAATATTAGCATGGGACATAAAAATTGTGCGCAACAGGTATTAGTGCATGAACCAATATTGTGCGCAGTGGATATCGGTGCACAACACAAAAGTAGTGCGCACTAGTTATTGGCGCGAAAGAGAAGTGATCCACATTGGTTATAGGTGTGTGAAACATGAAATACCTTATGGTGTTGTTGTGCATGATAAATATGGGTGTACATGTTCAAATTTTTATGCTCGAAGTCATTCGGATGGTGTACAACAACAAAAAAACAGTTAATTTCGACGACATTTTATACTGCTTGAAGGTCATCTTTTTGCAACATGTTTTTGAGGCCCTAAAAAACATTTTTAGCTACTCAAAAACCTCGAAAATATCTTATACTTAATTTTTCATCTCAAATTATAGAGCCTGGAGAGAGATTTCTAATGGTATAAACTGTTCATCAAACAGAGATTTTATGAGGAAGTTACATGACAAATAGTGGAGAGTAAATTTTAAGACCCAAGTAACTTCGAAGGGCCATAACTTTCTACTCTGGAATCAGATTGAGGCATAGGAGTAGTCTATGGAAATATATTGAACCATATAAAATATTCCTAGAGATGAATTAAAATTTTGTTCATGTCAAAAATGTTTAATATGGAAAAGAAGGTACTATTGAGCACTCAACACACCCTAAAAATCCTATGCCAAATTTTACTTTTTGGGTACCACTTGATCTTTTGCACTATCTGATTCGACTTCAATATGAAATTTTTTTCCTTTGCTTATCATTTTTTGTCTCATTTAAGTCTCTCAAAGTTTCTTGAGCATGTGAAAACCCACAACTTAAAATACTAACATTTAATTAAAGAATTGATAGTCAAAACTTTTCCTCGATGCGCTTAAGAAATTCGACATCGGAAAGAATTAAAGATGAGGGAAAATCACTCGAGAGAACCAAAGTCGTCGAGCGTCAATCTTCGTCAGCGTTGGCAGATGGAATTTTTTCTTCGCGAAAAAGGATCACCAAGGATATCGCCGATGACCGATCCCTTCGACATCAGCAAAAGGGAGAAAAGAGTAAGCATTGAGTGAAGAAAGAAATGATATCATCGATTGCCGACTTCTGAAACATTTTCGGTATCAAAGGTTTTCAAGGACGATAACTCACAATGAAAATACGCAATAGGTTATGTCCAAAGGCTGATCATTTGTACCTTTTCAGCAACGGTAGTCCCAATTTTATCTTAGAGATCTCAACTTGAACCAAGTCCCGAGTCCGACCATTACCCGCGAGATAAGTTTCTGGTCTTCAGTACCATGTATCCTGAGTCATTGGTGCCACGTCAGTGCCGTATGATGAAATCGATTGGCATCAAAGGTGAGATCGGAAGAGC
>CBVK0100099557.1:0-24136 GCA_900067695.1 Picea abies | reverse complement strand
GAACTAGTTGGTTAACCCTACAAACATAAAAGTCTAATGAATTTTAGATTTAGTGTTAATTTTATGGCTTGTCTTATGTCAAAGGGTATGAAAGTGAAACTAGTGATGTTTGAAAGATGAAAGTAAAAATGAACACAAATATGGAAACAAAAAACCTTCACTTAATGCAAATTTTCAACAACTTTTCAAAAAAAAAAATATTTCTAAATTTTTCTAAGATCTTTTGAACAACAAACTCAAAGCAGGATTTTACTCGACTGCGAGCTACTTACGATCTAAGTAAACTATCAAGAACTTATGAAAGCAAAGGCATTTCCCTGGTTACTAATGCAAAACAACACTTTTCAACCAAACAAAGAAATGAAAGATTTTTTTTTATTTGAATGCTCACAAAGAAAAAAGGAAAAATGTCAACAAGTCAAAAACCAAGAAAAACTTCTGGCCTAATCGCAGATCGCAAAGAATCACTTCAAGAAATCACACACTAGCAACCTAAAAAGGGACTCTCACACTTGTCTAAAAACCCTAAATAAAATTTTGATGAAAACTTTTAAATGAAAAAATAAAGCTATGGCTGAGATCAAACCTAAGCTACTGACTGTGAGGATAGAGATTCAAAAACCCTGAGAGGTATAACTCTTGTCAAGGGGAAGGATGACTGCCTCACCCTTAATAAAAACTATCCTTCACAAGCACACTAATAACAATTCAACAACAAGCGTGTGCACACGAGCTGTGTAAAGCCAAAGGGCATGTACACGCACGCTAGCCTTATACAGGCCATGTGTATCTCTAAAAATATGAAACAAATAAAAACAAAAAATCCAAACCAGGAAGAGACCACTAATATTGAGAACCAGGATCTCTTGAAGGCTTAGACACTTTCTTTAACAGAAAAAAGAAAACAATGTAAGGAAAAAAATCGTAAAACAAACCAATCTGAGATGAACCCTAAGCTATAGACTGCAAACAACCAAGACTAGAAAGAGTTCCAGAAAACCCCTGAGAATGATTGATTTTGACAGGGAAGAGGATGACTGCCTAAAATTTTTTCTGGAATCATACATGCTACTATTACTTCTTTAGCTAGCATTTACACGCGAGCTGTAAGAAAGTAGGGTGCGGGTACATGCCTGAAGACCTTATGCAGGCCACGCGCACCTCTATGGGTCTAAAAAAAACACAGTCAAGCAAAGAAATAGAGATAGTTGTTATGGAAGACCAGAACCTTTGTTAGCTCAGACTTTGCAGAAACGTCAAAAAACAGGAAAGAAAACCAGTCTTTTAAAAATACCCAAAAATATTCCTAGGAATCCTAGAGACTTCCCCAGTATGGTTTCCAATTCTATTGTAGTGGGAAATCCCCCTATGGACTAGCATTTAGGGTTATATTATGCATGCAGATAAGACCAAAAGAATCCTACTTTCTATTGTCGTCCCAGACCTAATCCCCATTTATTTTAAGCAAATACATGGTTAAACGAACATACCTTGTTCCGAACATTCGATGTCAATCCTTCTTCACACTTGATTTCTTGCTAGCAGTTATCCTCCCAAGGCTGACCTGCGTACAAAACAAGCAACAAACTCTACATGCATTTGTTCTACAAATTAATGGGTTAAAGATTCAAACATATATTCACTAAACTATGAATAACTCATATAGTGGGATGGGAAAAGCATTTCTTTATTATTAACTTTAATGAATCAACTTACAATGTCGAGACTGGCCACTTCTCTACAAACCTAATCCTGGGCTCCTCTTCAAATGCCCTCCAACTTCTTTTCTCTGTATCTCTCTTTGCACAAGGATGGCTAAAGGGTTGGGACAATGGGAATGTGCAATTGGATAGAGTTTCTTTACTATTATTCTCCTTCTCCAAATGGGACCCCTAACCCTTCTTTTATAGGCTAGAAGAAGCTAGGTATTTGGACGAACCCTCAGCCATGCATGGCCAGGAGTTTCAGTTAACTCACCCAAAGCTGTGTGTTCCATTGGAAACTTTCCTATTTTCGTGCTTTTGTAGGTACACGCGGGCTATTTTAGGTCAGCTAGCATGTACACGCGTGTAATAATGGAGTAGGGTGCGTGGGCCCTTATAAAAGAGGTTTTTTAAAGAGTTGTTCAATAGTGATTTGGAAAAGAAGGGGTCTGAGATGGCCTGATGTTAGGTAATCATGTATGTTGCAAATTAGGGTTATAACATCTAAACATGAGCAATGTTCCCAGAACGACAAGGACACTAGAGCACATTAAGAAACTATTGATAAATGAGTTCTAGAAGCCGAGCTCAGAGGATCAATACATGAATGAGATGATTGAAATAAGTCAGAAACCAGGAGAATCGGTATGGGACATTGATCAAAGATTCAAGCGATTAAAATGAAAGTTAAAATACTTTATAACTGATATGCAACATCAACAATTGTTTGTCAACTCACTACTCCCACACTTAAAATATCCATTACGACAACAAAAGTTTCATACGTAGGCCAAGGCTCTACAAGTAGCCTTGCAATTGGAAGAGAATCAGTACTAGCAGACGGACCCGGCTATCGAAGAACTGAAGGAGGATATGAAGAACTTAACATTTCAACTGAACCAGAATAAGAACAAGGACAAACGAGAAACCGTTTGGTGCACTACCTGTAGGATGAAAGGGCACCACAAGAATGAATGCCCAACATTTGCATAGTATATGGAGACAGGGATGTGAAACCCACTACCACAAGGAGGATTATGGTGTGAAATATGCAAGAAACCGGGTCACGACCCTTACCACTGCACGATGATGAAAAAATACCAAACAGTTCCAAAGAACTCATATTGCACCTTTTGCAAGTCAATCGGCCATGACAACAAAGATTGCAGAACTATGGAGATGATGTGGGAAAGAACATCATATGCATATAGGGTACATGTAGAAATGATGACTGGGTAAGAAACACCACAGTTCACTCAAGCCCCCGCCTCATACAACAACATGCAACATCAGTATAATACTACGTCGCAACCATACAATAACGTACAACCACAATACAACCCGACACAACCCCAATACAATACCGCACAATATAATCAGGGACCATAGTATAACACGTCGTGAGGTGATCGCGCAACTTATAGAAGAGCAGGACGAGCCAGAGGAGGCTTCAGATGCGGTAGAGGACCAATCACATGTCACAATTGCCAGCAAATAGGACATTATGCACGAGAGTGGCGACTCCACCAACGACTTGTATGTATTGTCGCGCATCGGACCAAAATATGGAGGAATGTCTGACATTACTTATAAATATCTAGGAAAAATGGAATCAAAATAACCAGAATGTTTAGTGGATTTCAGCTGAAGCAAGGGATGACGGACGAAACATCAACATAGTCACTCGAGGAGGAACGAAAACAATAAATGGCGCAGTTTGATAGGAAACATTGCAGAACCAATGGGTAAAGAAGAACACTAACCCCATGAAGCAGTTCGATGCGCATAAGGAGAAGGAGATCTTTATAGAAGCCCGACAAGAATTCCAGAAGGGAACATTGTGCCGACTGCACAACAGAGAAAGGAAGCTCCAGAATATGAAATGTTGCTATCATTGGACCATACCAACAGAATACAACCCAGGGAACAAGTAATTAATATCAAAGACTTGTTGCAATCATGCATCAAAATGTTAAGTGATCCTTCATTTGTCAAAATATTGCAAAAGATCCTAGAAAAATGTAGCAGCGAGACGGAATAGAAGCCAGAATTGAAAACTGTCAACCACCTACACATAAGAAGAAGAAGAAGTAGGGAATTTAGATTAAATGCTAACATTGGGGATTTCAATATGGGAGATATTATACTAGATCTAGGATCCAAAGTGAATGTACTACCAAAAGCTACATGGCAATGCATGGGAAAACCTACACTGGGATACTCAATTGTTCAATTAAAGCTAGTAAATCAACATAGATTCCTACCAATAGGTAGACTGAAATGAGTGATGGTAGATCTATGACGCAGGGGCGTGCCTCACCCAGGCACGTTTGCTCTCATAGGATCTTCTTCTCTTCTCGGCCCAAAGAACTCCAAGGTTCTTCTATTTCCCTATCGGGAAATCTGCTCCCATAGTTCTCTCGTGAGATCCCCCGTCCTTGATTTATCGGGGAATCAAAATTCGTGACTTCGCGAGTTCAAAGGTTGAACACTGGGTTCTCGGATCCCCGAGACCCGATGGTCAGTCAACTCGCTGAATTTTCCCTGAGGGATTTCGCTACTCGTGACCTCGCAACCTCGCAAGTTGAACCGTCGAAATTTCACCCTCCTATTCCGTGAATCCCTGAGATGCGAGAATTCAACGCAATGTTGACTTCTATCTCCAGGCAGCACATGTCCACCCGTCGGCCACGCTGTCCCACCTTATGCTCTGCCACGCGTCCACATGAATCACGGCTCCTCGGCACTGCGGGACTCGGCATCCACACGAGCCTCGGCTCCTCGGCACTTCGCAACTCGTGAATCCTTTGTGCCACCTGTATTCCACTCATGCTCTGCTATGGCCCACACTATCCTCCAGCTGTCAAGATTTCTCCTTCTCGCAACCTCGCGATCCCTGTGCCCAAATTCTCGAACCTTTTCTTGTGAGGCTCCGATACACGATCCCTTGCATGGATCCAATGGTCCTCCTATGATCTGGATCCAACGGTTGTCCTTCTCTCGCTACTCGCAACCTCACGACTTGGAATACCCAATGTTTGGGCCTCTATCCTGCAAACTCCCGAGTTCGCGAGATCTCTCGATCTCTCCCCACCTATCCTCCTTAGATGAATGGATACGATCTTCTCGCTCCTTCGTCACTTCGCATCCTCACGCCTCGCGACTTTTAACAACAATACTTGGGCGTTCACCCTGTGAACTCCCGAGTTCACGAGATCACCGATCTCTGCCACCTGTCCTCTTCAGATGGATGACTCCTATCCTCTCGCCACTTCACTACTCATGAAACTAAACGGCTTCCCTTTCGGTCCTCCAATGTCCGAGTCTTTGAGATGAGAGAATCTCCTTACACGTGTCCTCCTCAACAGAACGACTCTGATCTTGTAGGGATATCGTGTCTCGCGATATCGCTGCTCTGGCTACACAAATTTTGGGGCTTCAACTCCTGAGTCCCTGATACACGATACCAAATGTAGATCTGACGGCTCTGTGACTCGGAATCGACAGCCCTACCTCTCATGAGCTTCCCACTCTTCAGAATCTTCTCGCCGTAACCTCCTTGCACCTCTGCAAGATCCGACGATCCTCGAAACTTCATGAAATCTCTTCAGAACATTTCAACCTTCCGTTCACCTCCTTGCACCTCTGCAAGATCTAACGATCCTCGAGACTTCGCAAAATCTCTTCAGAAGATTTCGATCGTCCGTTCTTCCTCGGTTAATCCACGAAATGAAAAAGGATATCTCTCCACGAGATTCCTTCGCCTTTTCGCCAACCTGCGACGTTTCTTCCCGACTTCAAGTCACACTTATCTACGCTGGTCTTCAGCAACTTAGAGGCCTATCTTTATTGAGCTTTCGAAATTACTTCAACCTCAACGAGGTTCTTTGCACGCACTCCTTGCGACAAGCCTGTGAACACTTCAACTGTTTGATCTTCCTTGACTCTACGTATGCCTGTAGCAGCAGTCCTTCAATACTTCTGCTTCGTTTCATGACTGAGACTCTCCTTGGCCTGCACACTCCTTGCACGGCTTGTATAGCCAATCTCACTCCTAGTGGTATGAGAACAAGAGTTAACTCTCTGAGCCTTCTGTCAACGCACTCCTTGCGGACGACTTCAACTGTACTTCTTGCAGGAATCCTTGCTCAAGTAGAGAAACAATTGAAACTCATCCCACTTCCTCTCAGATTTCGATCTTAACACATGAAATCATACACATAGCATAATAACAAATGCATAGCAGGGAGTAATATTCATAAGTAGAGTATTCAACACACATACACAGAGAATAACACAAGAACCATGAATCTGAATCAACTTCTTCTATTAATTCAAGATCTGTACATGGGTGTTTTTTTTTTACAGCTCTCTGCTATTCTCCTATGTTCTAGATTCTTCTAACTCCTATTGCTTAATGTTACAATGATACAAATGAGGGTGTCTATATCCGGTTTCCCTCCTGGACTCTAAAACTATCTAATCTAAGAATTCAATTCTATCTACCTGCATCTACTACTATAAATGCCTCTGTCTATCTCAGATGAGAGCGTGTGGCTCTAGGTATGATTACATTTCACCAAGATGCCTAAATTAAATGATCTCATTTATATTCAGCGCATCAACTTCAAGGGAAAATTTAAAAATTCAAAACTTGTGCTAGATGTTTTCCAGCTGGCTTCTGCTTCCACGTTGGTTTTGCTTGTCGTGAGGGATGCTCCTGCATCATACTCCCTTGCTTGAAAATTTGCATGGGCTCCTATCCATGAGCTCCTGCATGGTATGTCCATGCCTCAAAATTGCTGCTTCAGTCTCTCAGCTGGCATATTCAACTGGGTGTCCCTTCCACTTGACCAAATATTCAAAATATTCTTTCCTCCTGGTTTTCTTACGCACTCTTTTATTCAGTATCTGCTCCATCTATGGCTTTTCTGCAACTGGCATCTGCTTCTGCCACTAGATCTCTGGCTGATCATCACCTTCTGCTCCTGCTTCATCATCTTTATATGGATATAGATCTGAAACATTAAATATCGGAGAAATTCTGATCCCATCTGGTAACTCAATTTCATAAGCATTCTATCCCATTTTCTTCAAGACCTTGCATGGTCCAATTTTCTTCATCTTTAGCTTGTTGTATGTTCCTCTCGGAAAACTTTCCTTCCTCAAATGCACCAGAACCAGATCACCAACTTCAAACTGAAGTTGTCTCCGATGTTGATCATCTCTGCGCTTGTATTCCTGACTTGACCTCAATAGTCGCTCCTTCACCTGGCTATGAAGTTCCTTCATCGCTTCAGTGAATTCTCCTGCACTAGAACTGCTAGTATGAGTCTGTTCTGAATCCCTCAGTTCAGAAACTCCTCTTGGCTGCATTCCATATACAATCTGAAATGGACTTTTTACTGTGCTTCGATTTACTGAGTCATTGTAAGAAAACTCTGCCTGTGGCAATATATTGTCCCAACTGCTATGGTGCTCTGTCACCAAGCTTCTCAACAAGTCTCCCAGACTTCTGTTGACCACTTCTGTTTGTCCATCCATCTGAGGATGATAAGTAGAACTAAACATCAAATTAGTTCCTAGCTTCTTCCATAATGTTCTCCAAAAATTCCCTATGAATTTTGTGTCTCTGTCCGAAACTATGCTTTTCGGCAATCCATGAAGTCGAACAATCTCCTTGAAAAACAAATTTGTGATGTGAGTCACATCACTGGTCTTCTGGAATGGAATGAAGTGTGCCATCTTAGAAAATCTGTCAACTACCACAAAGATTGAATCAACACCTCTTTGTGTCCTCGACAATCCCAATACGAAGTCCATGCTAATCTCATCCCACGGCTTCTCAAGTATGGGCAATGGTTGATAAAAACCCGTATTCTGTTTCCTTCCTTTTGAATGCTGGAAAATTTTGCATCTATCCACAAACTTCTTGACTTCTGACCGCATTCCTGGCCAAAAGTATGACTCGCTCAGCTTTGCAAATGTCTTATCATGACCAAAATGTCCTGCTAATCCACCACTGTGCTTCTCTTTCAACAAGTTCTCCCTCATGGAGCAATTCAAAATACACAGTTGATTGCCTTTGAACATCAATCCTTCCTGGATCACATACTCTATCCACTGGCTTCTGTCTCTGAGAACTGGATTCTCATCTACTTCACAAGCTTCCTTAAAGTCTGAATCATCTACATACATGTCCTTAAGATCATCAAAGCCTAACGTCCTGACTTTGAACTCCTGCAACAGTAAACATTTCTTGCTCAAAGCATCAACAACTTTGTTAGTAGTACCAGAAATATGTTTTATCACAAAAGTGAAATTTTGCATGTATTCAACCCACTTAACATGCCTCTAATTCAACTTTTCCTATTGAGTTACAAATTGTAATGCATGGTTATCACTATATAAAACAGATTCTTTTGGGATCAAATAGTGCCTCCAATTCTTCAATGCGTGTATGATGGCATAGAACTCTTTATCATATGTGGAGTATTTCTCTTTTTCCTCATTCAGCTTCTCGCTGAAATATGCAATCGGCCTGTCTTCCTGACTCAAGACCGCTCCTATGGCAAACCCGCTTGCATCACATTTTACCTAAAATGTTTTCTGAAAATCCAGCAACACCAGAATTGGTCACTCTGTAATCTTTCGTTTCAACAAATTGAAACTCTTCTCGGCTTCTTCAGTCCAGCGAAAAGATTTATGTCTTTTCTTCACAGTGTCCATCATTGCTGCGCTAATTCCACTGAAATTCCTGATGAATTTTCGGTAGAAACTAGCCAGTCCATGAAAACTTCTCACCTCGAATATGTTCCGCGGTGATGGCCAATTTTTAGTTTCCTCCACTTTACTTGGATCCATCTTTAATTCATTTTCCGATATAAAAAATCCCAAGTAAATGAGTTATGTCTTCATAAATGAAGATTTCCTCATGTTGATCAACAACTTCTCTTGTTGTAATCTCTTCATCACAATAGCTAAATGTTTCATATGTTCAGCCCTTGTCTTGCTGAAAACCAATATGTCATCCAGATACACGATGACAAATTTCCCAATGAATTCTTTCAGGACTTCATTCATCAACCTCATAAAGGTACTTGGTGCATTCGTCAAGCCAAACGACATGACAATCCATTCATACAACCCTTCGTTTGTCTTGAATGTTGTTTTCCATTCGTCACCTTCTCTCATACAAATCTGATGATATCCACTCTTCAAATCTATCTTTGAAATTTTTTTTGCTCCACTTAAGCAATCCATCAGATCATCCATCCTTGGCAATGGGAATCTGTATCTGATAGTTATCTTATTAATGGCTCTTGAATCAATGCACATCCTCCAGCCTCCATCTTTCTTCGGACTAAGTACTATTGGAACAACACATGGACTCAAGCTTTCCCTGACCAAACCTTTGTCCAACAACTCCTGGACCTGTCTTTTAACCTCTTCATTCTCCTGTGGCATCAATCTGTATGTGGCTTTGTTTGGAAAACTAGCTCCTGGTATGAGGTCTATATGATGACTCACACTCCTCATCGATGGTAATGAATGAGGTAATTCATCCACTACAATATTAGCGAACTCTTCCAGTAGTTCCTGAACTTCTCCTGGTAAATCATCCACTCTTGTGCTAGTCAGAACAATTCTCGGCTTTCTGACCACTAAGAATTGTGGATCCTCCTTCTTCTTAACTTCTGTAAGAAGTTCCTTCCCACTCATGAGAAGTACTATGTTTCTCACCTCCGGCTTCACCTCTTTATCTTCAATTGGACACAACATATGAGTCCTTCCATTCTTTTTCAGGGTATAGGTGTTCATCCTCCCATCATGAATTACATTTCTATCATATTGCCATGGTCTACCCAACAACAAATGACAGACATCCATAGGAATAACATCACATAAAATCCTATCGTTATATCCTCCTATCTTAATGTCAAGTAAGCACTGTTTAGTGACATTTACTTGATGTCCCTTTTGTAGCCATGAAACTTTGTATGGACTCGGGTGATCAGTTCTCTCCAGCTCCAGCTTTTCTACCATCTCGATTGAAATGAGATTATCGGTGCTTCCACTGTCCACGATGACCTTGCATACTCTATCCTTGGTCTTGCAAGCAGTCCTAAAAATATTGTTCCTCTGCGTTGAATTCTCCATCTCTTTCTCCGACGTCAAAAAGACTTTTCGCATCACCAGTGATCTTCTGCCTTCAATGTACTCTGTCTCGACGTCTCGCCTCTGTGCCTCGGCGATGTGATTCTGTCCTGTTTCCTTCTTTTTCTATGGACACTCAAATGACCTGTGCCCATTCTTTCCACACATGAAGCATGTAATTACTCCACCTCTTCCTCTTCCTCTACCTATGGTATTATCAGCATATCCACCTCTCTGCTCAGTATGTTGTTCTCTTTGCTCAGCATATCACCCCCGCTGCAAACTTCCACCTCTCTCTGTCTGAGTCTGAGGTTTCTTCTAGTCATCCTTGGGCTTCTGGTATTTATCTTGGGCAACCGTCTTGCCTTTAGGCTGACTCCTGCCTCTACCCCTCTGACTTTGTTTACGACTCAGCTTCTCCTCGGCTTTCAGAGCCAATTGGTAAGCATCCTCCATCGTTCAAATGGTTTCCATATTTAATTCATCCTGAATTTCATACCTCAGGCCATTCATATACTTGGCCACCTTTTCGTCATTGATTTCTCAATGACCTACCCTGATATTCAACCTGTAAAATTCCTCAGTATACTCCTTCACTGTCATTAGCTTCTGTCTCAGGTTCTGCATCCTCCTAAACAGAGAAATTTGATAATCCCTGGGAATGAACTTTGCCTTCATCTTTGCAATCATCTTGTCCTAGCTCTTAATCTTTTTCTTGCCTTGGCAATTCCTATCAGCTTGCAGTTCATCCCACCACAATGCTGCATGTCCTTTTAATCTTGTGACGGCATGTCTGACCTTGTTGTCTTCTTCGATATCTTCATAATCGAAATAAGTGTCTAGAGCCCTAATCCAATCTAGAAGCTCTTCTGCATCCAGATTCCCTTCATAAGATGAAATGTCCATCTTTGTTTTTGAGCTCATCCGGGCGATAGATTTAATTAATCACTCATTGGCTGCATCTTCAGCCACAACTTCTCCTTGTTGTTCGGCTTCAACTTTGCCTTCAGAGTCGCTCAGATCTCCAGCACTGGCTGTGCGTCTCTACGCTGCTTCCATATCTTCTAATCTCGCTCAGAGATCACGTATCTGCCTTTCCATATCTAGATTATGTGCTTGTCTCCCTCTTCCTCTCTGGTTTCCCCTATCCTCTGGATCGGGTGATTGCCTTTCTCTCCTCAGTGACATGGTGAAATTTTCCCTTCTTCTCTACTACAGAAAGCAAAGAGATTTTCTATGATCTGATACCACTTGACGCAGGGGCGCACCTCACCCAGGCACGTCTGCTCTCACATGATATTCTTCTCTTCTCAGCCTGAAGAACTCCAAGGTTCTTCTATTTCCCTATCGGGAAATCTACTTCCACAGTTCTCTCGTGCGATCCCCCATCCTTGATTTATCGGGGAATCATAATTCGTGACTTCGCGAGTTCAAAGGTTGAACATTAGGTTCTTGGATCCCCGAGACCCGATGGTCAGTCAACTCACTAACTTTTCCCTGAGGGATTTTGCTACTCGCGACCTCGCAACCTCGCAAGTTGAACTGTCGAACTTTCACCCTCCTATTCCGCGAATCCCCGAGATGCGAGAATTTAACGGAATGTTGACTTCTACCTCCAGGCAGCATGTGTCCACCTGTCGGCCATGCTGTCCCACCTTATATTCTTCCATGCGTCCACACGAATCTCGGCTCCTCGGCACTGCGCGACTCAGCGTCCACACGAACCTCGGCTCCTCGGCACTTTGCAACTCACGAATCCTTTGTGCCACCTGTATTCCACTCACGCTCCGCTATGGCCCACACTATCCTCCAGCTATCGAGATTTTGCCTTCTCGCAACCTTGTGATCCCCACGCCCAAATTCTTGAACCTTTTCTTGCGAGGCTCCGATACACGATCCCTCGTGCAGATCCAACAGTCCTCCTATGATCCAGATCCAACGGTTTTCCTTCTCTCGCTACTTGCAACCTCGCGACTTGGAATACCCAATGTTTGGGCCTCTATCCTATGAACTCCCAAGTTCGTGAGATCTCTCGCCACTTGTCCTCCTCAGATGAACAACTACAATCTTCTCGCTCCTTCGCCGCTTCGCGTCCTCGTGCCTCGTGACTTTTAACACCAATACTTGGGCGTTCACCCTGCGAACTCCCGAGTTCGCGAGATCACCGATCTCTGCCACCTATCCTCTTCAGATGGATGGCTCCTATCCTCTCACCACTTCGCTACTCGCGAAACTAAAGGGATTCCCTTTCGGTCCTCCAATGTCCGAGTCTGCAAGATCAGAGAATCTCCTTACACGCGTCCTCCTCAACAAAACGACTCTGATCTTGTAGGGATATCGCGTCTCGGGATATCGCTGCTCTGGCTGCACAACTTTTGGGGCTTCAACTCCCGAGTCCCCGATACACGATACCACATGTAGATCTGACGGCTCTATGACTCGGAATCGATGGCCCTGCCTTTCCTGAGCTTCCCACTCTTCAGAATCTTCTCGCCGTAACCTCCTTGAACCTCTGCAAGATCAGACGATCCTCGGAACTTCGCGAAATCGCTTCAGAAGATTTCGACCGTCCATTCACCTCCTTGCACCTCTGCAAGATCTAATGATCCTAGGGACTTCGCGAAATCTCTTCAGAAGATTTCGACCGTCCATTCTTCCTCGGTTAATCCATGAAATGAAAAAGGGTATCTGCCCATGAGATTCCTTTGCCTTTTCGCCAACCTGCGACATTTCTTCCTGACTTCAAGTCACACTTATCTACGCTGGTCTTCAGTGACTTAGAGGCCTATCTTTCTTGAGCTTTCAAAATTACTTCAACCTCAACGAGTTTCTTTGCACACACTCCTTGTGGCAAGCCTGTGAACACTTCAACTGTTCAAGCTTCCTTGACTCTGCGTATGCTCGTAGCAGCAGTCCTTCAATACTTCTGCTCAGTTTCATGACTGAGACTCTCCTTGTCCTACACACTCCTTGCACGGCTTGTATAACCAATCTCACTCCTGGTGGTATGAGAACAAGAGTTAACTCTCTGAGCCTTCTGTCAATGCACTCCTTGCGGATGACTTCAACTGCACTCCTTGCAGGAATCCTTGCTCAAGTAGAGAAATAATTGAAACTCATCCCACTTCCTCTCAGATTTCGATCTTAACACATGAAATCATACACACAACATAATAACAAATGCATAGCAGGGAGTAATATTCATAAGTAGAGTATTCAACACACATACACAAAGAATAACAGAAGAACCATGAATCTGAATCAACTTCTTCTATTAATTCAAGATCTGTAGATGGGTGTTTTTTTTTTACAGCTCTCTACTATTCTCCTATGCTCTAGATTCTTCTAACTCCTGTTGCTTAATGTTACAATGATAAAAATGAGGGTGTCTATATCTGGTTTCCCTCCTGGACTCTAAAACTGTCTAATCTAAGAATTCAATTCTATCTACCTGCATCTACTACTATAAATGCCTCTGTCTATCTCAGACGAGAGCGTGTGGCTCGAGGTCTGATTAAATTTTACCAAGGTGCCTAAATTAAATGATCTCATTTATATTCAACGCATCAACTTCAAGGGAAAATTTAAAAATTCAAAACTTGTGTTGGACATTTTCCAGTTGGCTTCTGCTTCCATGTTGGTTTTGCTTGTCACGAGGGATGCTCCTACATCAATCTGGATGGTGTGCGCACTAAGGCAGACTTTGAAGTCATTGGAATAGTAGATGACATAACACCTTACTCGATGCTACTTGGTCTGGATTGGGCGTTCGACAACCAGGCCATAATTAACTTAAAAACCAAAAAAATGACATTTGAGTCAGGGGACTACAGGGTCATAGCCCCACTTGACCCATCAAAAGGTGAGAGGTTCATAGAACCCTCTTGTCTATATTTAGAAGAGATCGGTCAGTTGTACAGAACAAATGCGTGCGATGTGGACTATACAAACCCAACTGCAAATGGGGTACTTAGTTGGAGGAGCATTACTTCATGTACAACAGACTCAGACACCAGGTTAGAAAATTGGCAGCAAATGCTACATGAAGTATCCATGAGAAGGTGTGCCAGAATAGGCCGCGCAGTAAGGTGGATTGGCACAAAGATTAGAGAACCATTCAATTTTCATTGGCGAAATGATTCAAAAACTTTCTTGACACAATATGAAGGTGAAGTATTAGAAAACTAGAGATTGTTAGCACTGGATTTAGTACTAAAGGCTACACCTGCAAGATGGTGTGGTGCACACAAAGAGACTATCACATTTTCGTACCAATGTAAGTGATTACTGCACATAAGGTTTGGCACAAAACAGATAGGTAACAAACAACATAAATATGACGGACTAGGCACACCAACAGAACACTTGGAGGCATGTAAAACGCTATGGAAAATGACACCACTGGAGGAATGGTCTCACCACTTCATTCATACTTTAGAGGGCATACCAATGAATTGGTATACAGACCAGGAAATGCATAAAGGTACCAAGACATGGGTGACACTCTAACAAAACTTTACAATCACTTTCTCATTCGAGCATGAGAACCCCAACATAGACGCAACCCTGAAACAGATCAGAAACGTCATATTCATTGAAGAAACGGAAGTAGAATCTATCACAAAGGTACAACAACAAAATAAGAAGACAATCAAGGATCTACTATCATGCTACCACATATAGGAGGAAGCCCCGGATGAAGATGATCCGAGCGATATTCGGATCAAAGAAGTCGAAGGTGAGAGAGATGTGGAAGGACCACCCTTAGAGTCAGAGGTCATCTCTACGCCAATCAAGATAAATAAGGTTAACATAGGGACCGTCGAGCAACACAAAATGGTTAGCATTGGAGATTACTGGGACGAATGGACACTAGAAAGCATCACACAATTGTTGCATGATTACAACGACCTTTTTCCCACAACCTTTACAGAGATGAAAGGCATAGCCAAAGAATTAGGAGAAATGAATATACCACTCAGACTTGATGTGAGACCCATTAAAAAATGACCATATAGATTGAACCCCATATATAAATAGAAAGTTAAAGATGAGATCGACAGGATGCTCAAGGCCGGCATCATTGAACCAGTCGAAGAATCAGAACAGATAAGCCCAATGGTAGTATAGGACAATAAATAGGGAAGAGGGATCAGGATATGCATCAACTTGAGGAAGTTGATCGATAAATTCCTACATGACCCATTCCCCACACTATTCATGGACGAAGTACTCGAGAACGTAGGAGGCCACGAAGCCTACTCATTCACCGATGGATTCTCTGGATATCATCAGATTAAGATAGCACAGGAGGATAGACACAAGACCACATTCGCAACAGAATGGGGATCATATCAGTATATAGTCATGTTGTTCGGACTGAAGAATGCAACTGCGATATTTTCTAGAGTGGTCATCGCAACATTTAAGGAATTCATCCATCAATTCCTCGAAGTATAAATGGATGATTGGATAGTGTATAACTTACTAAAAACCCATGTGGAATTTTTATGACTGATTTTAGAACAATGTAGATAGTGCCAGATATCACTGAATATCAAGAAATTCATATTTGGAACACCATTTGGGATACTATTGGGACACATAGTATGAAAATAGGGTTTGCTAGTGGATCCAGCCAAAATCGCAGTCATTGTTAATCTACCAGCACCAAAAATAGTCCTCCAACTAAGAGCAATGTTAGGACATACAAGATATTACAGAAAATTCATCAAAGTCTACGCGCAGATTACATCGCCAATGGAAAAACTGTTAAGGAAGGATACAAAGTATCAATGGAATGACGAGTGCCAACACGGTCTGGATACCCTGAAGGAAAAGATGGCCACCACACCAATATTGGTGTTTCTAGATTGGGAGAAGACATTCCATGTATATGTAGATGCATCAACGATAGCACTTGGAGCTATCTTAGCACAACCAGGAGCAGGAGACTTGGATCACCCGATAACATTCACAAGCAGAAAATTATCAGACTCAAAATAGAATTATAACATGATAGAAAGAGAAGGCCTAGCTATGGTTTATGCACTACATAAATATAGACATTACCTATTGGGAAAACACTTTAAGATGTTTACAGATCACTCAGCCCTAAAATACCTAGTCAACAAGCAAATTTTGGGGGGGATAATTTGTCGATGGTTATTTCTATTTCAATAATTTGACTTTGAGGTAATATTTAAACCAGGAAAAATGAATGCAGGAACTGACCACCTATCAAGGGTCACAAATGGAGAGGAACCAATGAATTTAGAAGACAAATTTCCAGATGCACAACTATTCTCAATATAGATTGCTGACGATTACTTCAAAGAGATCATCCAACACTTGAGCATAGGTACTGCACCACAAGAATATACCACTGCGCAGAAGAAGAACCTGGCAGTCTACACAACCGACTATCAATTGATCACATGACATCTATGCAAGATGGGCATAGATAACATCTTACGAAGATACATACTAGACCACGAACGACCAAGAATTTTAGCAGACACCCACAAGGGAATAGTAGGAGGGAATTATGCATGGAAAGATATCGTGCAGAAGGTACTATGCATAGGATTATGGTGGCCAACGATCCACAGAGACTCGAAAGAGTACTGTCAACAATGTGATGTCTGTCAAAGGGTAGACAAGCTCAACAAAAGGGACAAAATTCCACTACGACCATAAGTGACACTTTAGGCATTTGAAAAATGGGCGATAGACTTTGTGGGACCCATTAACCCACCAGCCAAAAGAACGGGGACGAGATATATTATCACCGCGACAGAATACCTGGCAAGATGGGCAGAATCTGCACCAGTAAAATACTGCAGCGCAGAGACAGCTACACACTTTCTGTTTGAACAATTAATTACTAGATTTGGGTGCCCAAGAATTTTTATGAGAGACCAAGGAACGCACTTCATAAACAACACCATCTAAGCGATGCTCAAAGAGTTTGAATTTCATCACCAAAAAAGCACACCGTATCATCGATAGGAAAATGACAGGGTAGAAGCCTTCAAAAAAATTCTAGAGAACACCTTGACAAAGATATGTAACATCAATAGGGATGATTGGGACCTCAAGGTACCAATAGTGTTATGGGCATATAGAACCACATGCAAAAATTTGATAGGCCACACACCATTCAAACTAGTCTATGCTCAAGAAGCAGTAGTGCCGGTAGAATTTTTAATACCCAGTCTAGATGTAGCAGCTATCACACACATGACAGAACGAGGCAAGTACAGGAAAGACTGAATCAATTACTGTTGATGGAGGAAGACTGAATCTTGGCAGGATTCCACCAACAAGTACAGAAAGAAAGAGAAAAATCTTGGCTTGACCGCCACATCAATAGGAATACGTTCAAGGAAGGAGATCTAGTATTTCTCTATGACAGTAAATCGTCGCATCACCCAGGAAATATGAGAATGCATTGGCTAGGAACATACGAGGTAAAATCTGTCACAGACGGAGGAGATGTATAGTTAAGAGATATAGTAGGTGCAGACCTTAGAGGAATGATCAATGGGAGCCAAATGAAGATGTGCAAGGACAGTCGACCACCCACCGCATAGTAATAAAAAAACAAAAATGCACAACATGAGGGACAAGCCGCATATGAAACACGAAGCCAGCAAGGGAAATGATAATAGCCGTATCGAAAAAGGAAACAAGTGGGAAAAGGAAAGTCGGAAAAAGTAGGCTAACAGGAAAACATGAGGCGAAGTTAAAGCAAGGCAAGGACAGATGGGATGTCACATTAAATGCGCCAACTAGAGACGATAGAGTAGGCGTAATGGAAAGTACAAAACCATCATGGATGCATTGAACCCACAGTTATGGTGAATTAATCACACGATGGAGGAAGCGTCATGAAGCTTGTCGGGGATGCTAGAACAGAAAGGAGAACAGAAAAACAGTAACAACAACTAGAACGGATCAACAATGCCATGATGCAATTGGGCACAAAAATCTTAGCCTACAAACTGCTAAGAAAATTTTGTAAAGACGAAGTACCAGCATGAGTCATTGTTGTTGCATCTCAGTGTGCAGAAGGCACCTCCATGAGTTGGGTGCCATACCTATCAAACTTATTCAAAGTAGATTGCAAAGACACGCATGGCACATGTACGAAATTTCATTACTCATGGTTGATCACTCTCATAGATTTCATGGGATGGAAAGAACCAGAACACACCATCTTTTGTACCACACCACAACGAGGAGGAGCAAGATATCACGTCCTGAGATCTGTGCCACTAGCCAAGCATAAGAGGGAGAATGGAATCGTATTCAATGCTTACCTACGGGAGATACATGAATCCATTAGCCGAGCATGGAGAATAACGCCAGAGGTTTTCACACGATACGGGGGGCATCGCTAATTTCTGGTCTAGGCGACAAGCCATGTGGATACAGCCAAGGCAGGACCCAGATAAACAGTGGCTATAGATGAGCTACTGCATCACCAAGGGAGATATCGACATGATCATCAGTGAATGGCCTAATGAATGGAGGATTCCAACCATACCTAGAGAAGTACTGGGATAAACAACAGAAGGATGGGCTCTGTAGGTGGAAACACAACCTCCACAAATCCCAATACCCAAGAAACAAAGACCGAGCCAAACTAAGTCGACTCAGGGAGATGACGACTCAGAGCAGCCAGGGACCCAGAAGGGGAGGAAAAAAACCACTCAGCCGACCAATGGACAATGGAAACCAGCTGAGGGAGCATAGGAAACCTCATCGAACCCCATCACACAGGAACCTGGGGGAACTAAGAGACCAACAGTACAGGAAGCAGGTGCACGTAAGAAAACAAAGGCACAATGACCACCATCAGACTATACAATCACGGAGGATGATGGAGAGATGATTGCTAGAAGGGTCCAAGACTGCCTCACAGAGGATTTCGATCATGTCGCACACCACAGGGATAAACTATAGAAGAAACTAATAGAAATGGGACAACTCCTTAAGAAATTTGGGGAAGCCTAGATCACGAGTAGCATTAGAGTCATAGAGCCATCAACCACATAGACCACGGAAAGGGTGGAGGTAGAAGAACATGACCCAGTTCTTCCGATGCCACACTCACATTCCACGATCTACATAAATCTTAGCATGCTGCGAATGGATGAAATTGTGGGACATACACCATTGAAGGATTTGGATCATATCTAATTGATCTTGACATGGATGCAATCAAGAGAATTATACAAACTACAGGTTAGCCTCAACCACGAGATGCAGTCGCGAGCACATAAAAACTTAGTCAATATACAACAAGCAACAAAGAAGCGAGAAGTGTTGGAAACAGTTTGTGCGCAGGCCAAATCTAAAACTCAGGAGGAGAAGGAACGCAGAAATGAGATGGAACACAGAGTGAAAGAAATTTTTGGGAAACTTCCATCCACTACATAAGGAAATGAACTCCCAGCTGCATAAAAGATTGACCAGATTGCGCAGGGAATTGATCAGTATAAGAAGGAGATCGAGACTCTCCGTGAACAGATTAGACCGACAACTCCACCAGTGGTGAAGGAGCAAAGAAAGCAAGAAGCAACAATGAAATTGCAGGAGCTAGAAAAATAGGTTAGCACGACAACCGACTTGCTAGATAAAACAACACAACTTTGGACAAGGCTGGAAGAGGATCCACAGGTCCAACACTGGGACAAGGAGGATGAGAGGATCAATGCAACGATCCAAGAACTCAAGCAGTGAGAAAAGACCATACCAATTCCAGAATGGGTTAAGGGAACACAAGAGTTGAAGAAGCTACAGGCAGAACTTATCACTGTGCAAACATAGATACATGAGCGTCAGGCTCAAATAGAATTGTTGCAGGAACGGGTAGCATATGTACTTGCGCAGGAAAAAGAAGCCAGAAAAAAGACAACACAGACTCAGCGAGAATGCAAAGGACTAATGAGAGAGGAAGTGGCATCTCAGACAGTCGACACCATCAAGGAGAAAACCGCACAGGCACTGACAAAAGCAACAGAGCTGCAGGAGAAGTTTTGAACGATCACCAAGGAGATCGAGGAAGCACAAAACAATTAGGTGACTCGGGAGGAATCACATGTCAATGTTGGGGGCCTATTGGCACCAGGTCAAAGGGGAAAGAAGAATGATCATGGGAAATAAAGCGTGTAGAAAACCGAAGTAACAACTGGCAAAAGAACAACACGTGCGCATGCAAGAAAGCGTGCACAAAGGAAAGAGACAATTGGAGGAAGAACAACACGCGCATGGGAGAAAGAGCTAACATAAGAAGGGTTAGGGTTTTGGTAATATTCTGTAAAAGGATGAAGAGCCCAAAATGTATAAATATAGATACAAAAGTATCATATAGGGATGGTTGTTGTTATTATTGTTGTTGTTGAGGGTTAGGCTTTGGAGTGAATTTTTGGAGACTATAACCACGCAGGAGCGTATGCTATATGTAATGTTTTTAGCTATATGAGCCAATTTTGTAAGCTGTTGAGAAAAGAAGATATGAGGGAAGGCAGATCTAAGGATTAGACCATAGGATGTAGAGCCTGGTGCGATCTAGTTCGCCTCACATAGATCTTACCCAGTTTTTTTGGAGAATTGTAAGAGCACGATGTCAGAAATGCAGAACTACCATAATAAAAGAGCCAAGAGACAAATCTTTGTGGACGTAGCCCAGGAGTGGGTGAACCACGGTAATACTTGCATAATGTGTTGAATGTATGCATGTCTCTACTTTCTTTCAACAATTAATGGTTAAGCTTGATGAATGAGTTAATGCATTGTTATGAATTTGTTTATACTTTGCTAGAATTAAATTGTGGGATATACGTATGCGACTTCAAGGAATAAGTAGTTTACCTTATAGCTCACGGTACTTGAATTTAATCAAGAAATCCCTATCCCCTACTCTGTCCTAGGCTGTAAAAACCCGAGTCTTACAATTACCCATTTAAAGCTATCTTGGGTGAGATTGCATAGTACCTTCTGGGTGTTGTGTTGCCTTCTAGTTTACCAACAGGGACGATAGTTTTATAGGCTTTGTTCGAACCCCGAATAACATGAACCTTGGTTCAATAACTCAGACAGCTCGAGAAGGGAAATAGTAACCAACACATGGCCAAAGATTGTAGAATGGAAGTCCCTCCTAGAGAACCATAACAGAACAACAACATTCATAGATAGGAACCTCAGAAGAGAACATGGATAAGAAAGAAGAATCAATATAGAAATTAAGAATGCACACTCGCTCTACAAGCTAAGCACCAGGAACATAGTTGGTATGTTGATAGTGGTTGGTCAAAACACATGATAGGTGATAAAGATAGGTTTCTTACATTAATAAAGGAAATAGATGGATCAGTCTCTTTTGGAAATGATGATTCAGCTAAAATCATTGGAAAAACCATAGTTTGAATTGGAAATAAGAATACCAAGTCAGAAAATGTTCTACTAGTAGAAGATACAAAACATAATCTTCTAAGTGTAATTCAAATGTGTGACCAAGGTCATAAAATCACTTTTGATTCATAGAAGTGCGAGATAAGTAAATAAGGTTCAGGAAAAATGATTACAATAGCTGCAAGAACTTCAAGCAACATATATGTATTAAGTGAAAGTGGAAATGAAAAGTGTTTTTTAGGAAATGAAGATGAAGGTTGGCTATGGCACATAAGAATGGGTCACATAAACTTTGATAACCTTGTCAAAGTCAACAAAAAATAAATAGTTAGAGAAATGCCCCAGATCAAGAAACCAACCAACACTTTATGCAAGCATTGTCAACAAGGAAAGCATCCCAAAACTAGGTTCAAATCAAAGTAATATTCAATGGCAAGACCACTGGAAATTTTGCATACTTATCTAGTTGGACCAACTACAACAAAGGGTTTAAAAGGTGAGAAATAATTTATACTATTATTTGATGATTATACAAGAATGACTACAATTTTCTTTCTGAGGAATAAGTCAAAATCTTTTGAAAACTTGAAGGTCTACAAGGAAATGGCTGAAAATGAAATGGACTCAAAAATCAAATGTTTGAGATCTGATAATGGAGGAAAGTTCACTTCAAAGGAATTTATGGACTTTTGCAACAAGCATGGAATAGAAAGACAATTCTCCTTTTCTAGGACACCTCAACATAATGGAGTTGTTGAAAGAAAGAACAAGGCAATACGAGAAATGACTTGAACAATGCTAATGGATTCCAAATTGACAGATATTTTTTGGACAAATGTAGTGCATACAACAATTCACATTCAAAATAGAGTAATGCTCATAAACAACAATGAAAAAAATCCCTACGATCTATGGAAAGGAAGACTGTGAGAGCTTGTTAGCTAACTGTTGTTAGAAATGAAAAGTTTTGTCTAGGAAAACGATTTTCTGGCAATTTTGGAAAAGGTGGGTGGCCACTGATATCCACTTGGATCACCATGTGCTGCTTAAATGCATGTAATTCTATAAACCCTACTTTTGGGTTTTTTTGGGGTTACTCAATGATTTGTTCCTCATTCATGTGTTACTCCCTCATTTTGGTTTTCCATTCAATGTTCTTCATTCATTCTTTCTCATTCTTGGTCTTGGTCTAGGCATGGAAAAGGAATTGTTGGAGGAAAAGCGTCATTGCTTGTTGGTTGTAAGTAAATTGTGATTATTCCATAAAGGAATAGATTCATGTGTGCATGAGAATGATGATATTTGTGAAAGAATTGTCCACAATTGAGAATCCTTGGAGTTTCCATCATTGATATTTCCTGACCAGTAGCATTGGAGCCCTGGAAAAGAAGTGGAACAACCTGAGGGACTAGATTTCAAAGAAAAGGGTTCATTTATTTAGGTTGTGCAGGCTAAAGGGGAAGAGAGTTGGTAAACTAGGATTGCTATGTGGTTGGGAAAACTGTGAGAGCTTGTTAGCTAACTGTTGTTTGTTTTAGAGTTGGCCTAGGACCTGTCCTTGTGGATTCATAGCCCAGGCTCGGGAGTTACCTGATGTTCATAGATAAAAAAAAAGTGTCTATGGTTGGGTGGAACATTTGACGTCTATAGCCAATTGATGAATGGTTTATTTAAAGATAAGTACTCTTCATGCTTTCTATGTATTTTATATTTCATTGTGTATTAATTATCTTTGAGAAGACTTGATTTTATAACGTGCATGTTTGTTGTTAATGTTTTGCATGGCATGTTATTCTTTTATTTTATAGTTTAGTATGCTTCTTGATTATTGCATGTGCCAGTATCATGTTTTTTGAATTTAATAATTGGTATAAAAAATTGGAAATCCATCAAGAAAGTGAATTCTTGAGATACACGAGTAGTGGTACGTCACATATTGGTATCTAAGCACATCTTTTTAGGTTTGCTAGTAATGAGGATATTACATCAACTCTAGCCATAGGAAACTTTATTTCTGCAACAATACGAATGAGCCTTTGAAAATCCACAAGAAAGTAGGGGAGAAAGATAAAAACTCTCCCTATACATAGAATCACATGAAGACCTAAGGTGAATCCTACCGACTACCTTTCTAATTCCACTCCAAGGGTTTTATTTTTCTATTCTGAGATAACAATTGAATATACTTAAGTTATAGAGTCCCTTATGTTACTTTGTTTAAATTTTCAAAACACCAGGTATGGTTTATCCTCGGCATGGATTCTTTTGTATGCCTACCATACAACACCAAACAACACTAAACAACAACATCATCATTATCATCATATTGTTGTGTTAGTGAGATGATCAATAATATTTCTAAAAAATTACATTATACAAACTCCACTTCTCACCTACAATTCCAACCATTACACAATTACTAGTTATTTTGAGTTCCCTTTGCTCAAACCTCATTCTAGAAATTCCCCTTCTCACTTAGAATCCAAACAAAGTTAGTCTACATGCAATTCCAAATATTATGTGGTTTCTAGTTTGGAATCTTTTCTCAAACACCATGCAAAACACCCTTTCTCACCTACGATTTCATGATTAGATCAACCAATCCTACAATTTCTCTCTAATCATATTTAAAATATTCCCTCACTACCTTGAAGCTACTCCACCTACACAACATTCAATTCTTCATTGTCTGGAGAGGTTCTTTATATATCCCAGTATGAGTGCAATTCCTTCTATACTCAACATGGGTTGACACATTGCATTTAAAAAAAATATTAATCAAAGCAAATATTTAAATGTCCACACTAAGTAAAATATTTTTATATCAACTTTATATATATATATATATATATATA
>CBVK0100099556.1:0-24422 GCA_900067695.1 Picea abies | reverse complement strand
CCACCTCTTCTTCTTCGTGCTTGTTGTCCGCATTGATATTTTGAGCGTATCATGGATTGTGTCCCATTCTGTAATCAATGTGAAGAATCTTGCATCCCGTTCTCTCCTAGAAAATGTAAGTTCTATGCTTCCTAGGATAAGGTTACTCTCCAAACTATGTGAAGAGGCTTACGTCTCATGATTTGATACCATGAAAAAATGAGAACAAGAAGATAGAATTGGGAAAGAAAATAAAATAAGAAGAGTGCAATAGTATTCGGTATTGAGAATATATGAAAAAAGGACAAAAGGTTGAGCTAAATAGTCTCAATCAATTCAAGAACGATTGTACAACTAGTCAAGATAGATGGCAGTGTACAGTAAGACTATTGAGGTTACATATATATTTAACAAGTATGACCGACAAGCCTAGTCAATCTTCATAATAATATCATGTTTTCATGTGTAAATATTGTGTGCGTCACTTCCATTTTGAATATTATAACCTAGAAAGAGCCATGATGAAAGCTAGATGGAATTTCATAGAGGATGGGGCATTGTTTGTAATGTCTTCAATGTTATTTGGATATCGAATCTTGGGAATTGGACAAAAACACACTAGTTAGGAGGAAAATTATACTCAAATTGAATAACAAATTTAATTTCATTTCTACCTTGGAGATTGGGTGGATGCTTCAAGAAATTTCGTCGCTTGAAACTTTTAACCTTGCATGTGGAAATAAAATGAATATACATTACGAGTAGTAATGTTCACTTTTGTGCCAAACCATAATAAAAACTATGGTAATGTTGAAATGGTGATTAGAAGTATAGTTTTGGTTTCCAAACTATAAGATTATTTAAAAAATAAAAATTGGGGTGATGTTACAAATGGTATCAGAGTGAGGGAAACAAAATTCCAAGTGGATCTGAAATGTATGTAGATTTGAATAGTGAACAACCTCAAAAGAATTCATTTGAGTTACTTGAAACCATGAGAGGTATAGAGGCCATATTACAGAGTACTAAAGAAGACAATGAAAAATTTCTAAAAGCGAGTAAAGAGAAAGAGGAACTAAATGAAATTTTACTCAAGAATATGATTGACAAGAAATAGAATAAGAATATAGAACAAGCCTATAATAATGTTAAGAAGGAAGTCTCTATTTATGAATCTCATAATAAAATGTAACACTCAATCTTTATGAATCTCGTAATAAAATGGAACACTTCATGTTTAGTGGTAGAGTAGCATTGATGACTCAGGAAAATAGCAATAATGTTTCTAAAGAAAACACCTTGCAAAGAAAACACCTAGAAACAAAAAAAGGAAATGGCATAATACTCAGTGAATTTAAAAAAATAAGACCACCAAATTCTGATGGGGAGACTAAAGTGGGAGAAAAATCTCGGTTCCTAAACATGGGGAAATATTTACCTATTTATAATTACTCTAGGAACTTAATGTCTAGATTGACAGTATATCAATTGAATGGGAAAGTTGTTATTTGGTGGCAAGAAACAAAGATAATAAACAATATTAGGCGTAATGATCTCACTTAAAATATATTTAAGAAATACTGAAGCAAGAGGTATTTCGATGAAAAGGATAAGGAATTCCATGACCTTAAAATAGAACATATGACCATCGAAGATTTTTTTACCAAATTTGTAGATCTGATGAGATACATACGTTACCTTAGAGAAGAGAAAGAAAATGTACAATGTTTTATGCAACGCCTGCCTCAAGAATATAAGGATAAAATTGATTTCCCTAATACTAAGACGATGGAAGAGGTAATAACACACACTAAATTGTGTTATACCTAGTTTAAACAAACACCTAAAAATACAAAAACATCGCAAGATAAGAACAAAAATAACAAGTTTGATCCTAGAAAGAAATAATTTAAGTACCCATGTCATGCATCTCACATTGCACCAGTTAAACATAATAGGTTTAGTGGGTAGAAACAAAGTGTATCATATCAGGATAGTATCATACCAATTGATTCAGTAAATAAACCAATAAGACCATCATTGCAATGTTGGGGTTGCAAGGAACCTCAACTATACAGAGATTCCCTTTGAATAAGAATAGAAAATTGATGGTGCATACTATTCAAGAGGCACTAACAGTTAATTACATGACATAGTGCAATCCAAAAATTAATGTGGCTTTGGATAATTGATAGGATAATCATTAGTCTTCCATGGTAGAAATTGAAGGTATGATAAATAAAAAATCTATCTCTATTTTAGTTGAAACTTGTGTAGGTTTAAGCTATGTTTCCCCTATGATTGTTGAGGACTGTAAAATGAATAATGTAAAACATAATAAGTCTTGAATATATTACCTTTAGGATCCTATGAAATAATCATAGGAATGAATTGTCTTGAAAAGCATGTAGTTGCAATGAATTGTAAAAGTAATAATTTTCATTTCTTAGATGAGATGGCACATAAGAGAACCATTAAGGAAATTCCTCATGGTCTATCAATAAGGCCAATATTTCCTTTACCATTGAAACAAAATACTAGAAAGGGTTGTGAAATATTTTTTGTACATATAAATGAAAGTGTAGATATTATGGTTGACCATTTGTTGACTAATGATCCTAGATTGGGTATGTTTCAGGACATAATTTCCAAAGGAATTCCATGACTAATTCCTAGAAGGGATATAGATTTAATAATAAATTTGGTACAACGATCAACATTAGTTTCTAAAGTGACATATATGATGAGTATTCCTGAACTGATTGAACTAAAATTGCAGCTTCAAAAGATGGAAGTATATTAGACCAAGTTTGTCTCCACGGGGTGCATCAGTCTTATTCGTGAAAAAGAAAGATGGAACTTTTAGATTGTGCATTGATTATTGAAAACTCAACAAAATGAAAATAAAAAATAAGTACCCTCTGGCTTATATTGATGACCTATTTGACAATGTTGCAGAGGATAAAATCTTCTCCAAGAGAGATTTAAGGTCGGGATATCGTCAAATCAGAATAAAAATATGAATACATACATAAAGCTACTTTTAGAACCAAATATGGACACTATGAATTCATAGTGGTAGCCTTTGGATTAAAAAACGTTCATGCAACCTTTATGTGCCTTATGAATAGTGTGCTAAAAAAATACTTGGATAAATTTGAAATAATGTTTAGATTTGTTATATTGTTCAATTCCAAAACAAAGGAGGAACATGAAGAACATCTAGATTTGGTTTTGAAAACCTTAAGGGAACCAAGTTTGAATGGACAAAAACATTTGAGGAAATTTTTGAAAAGTTAAACGAGTTGTTAACCACCGCACCTATTTTAAAAGTAGCAGATCCACACAAATCTTTTGTAGTGTGTATACATGCATCAAAGGAAGTTTTAGGGGGAGTACTAATGCAGGAAGGGAATGTAGTTGCATATGATTCAAGGACGGTAAAGAATCATGAATAAGAATATGCTCAATGTGATCTTGAGTTTACTTCTATTGTCCATGCTTTAAAAATGTGGTGGCATTATCTGTGAGGAATTTGTTAAAAATAGATAGGGTCAGTCTCAAACAATGTTTTAATAAAAATCACTTAAATGCCAGATAGGATATGTGGTTGGATTTCCTAAGTGAGTTTGATTTTATTATAGAACACATTAAATGGAAGGAAAATAAGGTAGTATATGCCCTTGGTATAAAACTAAATGCAATTTTTACTAGCAACATCCAATCTAATTTAAAACAAAAAATTGAAATGGCAGCAAAAAAAGATGAGAAGTACATGAAGATTCAAGAAAATTGTTTGATTCATTCTCTAACCAACAAATATTAAAAATTCATTTGCAACCGAGAATGTTTAATTTTGTATAAAAATAGACTTTATGTGCCAAACAATGAAGAACAAAAAAAAACTAATATTATGAGAGGTTCACAAGAAACCATATTCGGGCCATCTATGGTATCTAAAGACAATAAAAATGTTATAGAATCTCCCCAGAAGCCAATATCCCCCCTCTTGAAGTTGAATTCCCCTTGTCTTGTCTCTTGTCGTTGCACTCGCACTCGCCCAATCACTCAACAAGCACGCCCCTGAACTCTCCCGTCTCTTGAACCCCTATGCCTATAGGGTCAAGTGGTTTGATCACTTTGGTAGCTCGTTGGGCTTCGCGCCTCCACCCCCTGCCCCCTTTGATGACCCAATTTTCCACCCTCCCCTTTTTGTCACACCCCCACCACCTCGGGTCCTGCCTTATCTCCTTCCTCCTCTTTTGATTCTCTTTTGTGCAGCCACCCCCGACCCTTTTATGACAGGTGCGATGATCGAACAATGATTATGGATACTCTGAGTGACCTCAAAAAGGACATGGGGGAAGTTAAGTCAGTTATTCTCAACATGCAGAATAGGAAAGAAGACTGTTGGAGTTGAGTGGACACCCTTATGTCCTTCCTTCAGTATCTTTGGCAAGCCATAACGGACTACGAAAAAGGAAAAACAAAGGTGCACCAAGTGTACGCTAGGTCGCAACTTGAACTAGGTTTCTAATGATTTCTATCTCAGGATTCCTTCTCATATCATTTCCGGGTAGCCATGGAAGGTTGGGCTATGTTTTTTCCTTAAGTTTAATTTCAGTTGTCAACATTCTTCCATGTGTGGCTGTGTAGCTTTTTGTTTTTTTATGGAACAATTTTTTCTTGGACAAATGGCAATGGTGGTTTCCCAGATGGGCATCGTTGCCACCTAGAACTATGGACAAGTGTCATCGGTGGTTTCCCAGAAGGGTGTCGCTATCACGTTTGCAAATGATCTATAGACAACTATATTTTTTTGATAAGAATTAATACAAACCCTAATTTACAAAAAAAAAAAATATGGCCTAAAATGAACACAAAACTAGCTAAATACAATGTTATGTGTATAGAGTGCCAACATGTTAAAGCAAAGCACCAACACCCGACTAGACTATTGCAACCCATACCCATTCCCGAGTGCAAATGGGAGGTGATTAGTATGGATTTCATCACCATATTACCTATAAAAAATAAGAAACATGATTTGATGATGGTTTCGATTGCTAAACTTACAAAAGGAGCACACTTTATTCCATTAAAATATACTTATAAAGCTATAAATATTGCATAAACTTTATGCAGATTCAAAAAGGACACACAAGGATCTTAATATTGGAGACCATGTTTACATAAAAATAAAACCTAGAAACAATTCACTCAGACTTTGAAAGATATCTAAGTTATCACCATGATATTGTGTACCTTTTGAAGTGTTAGCCATAGTAGGACTAGTATCCTACCATCTTTCACTACTAGTTAACATGAAAATACATAATGTCTTTCATGTTTCATTATTGAACAAATATGTTCTTTATATATCTCATGTTGTAAATTGGAATGTGATCCATGTGGAACTAGTGGGAGAGTTTCAGGTGGAACCACTACGTATAATCGATCAGAAATAAACTCTTCTGTGGAACACAACTGTCGCCTAGGTTAAAGTGTAGTCGAGGCACTTTAGTCCTTAGGAAGGTAATTGGGAAATGGAAAAGGCTATGAGGAAATCCTACCCATTTATTTTGTAAGGTTGGGATAGTTAGTTGGAACATCAAGGATGATGTTCAATTCAACGGGGGGAAGATGTAACAACCCTTGAATTTAAATATTTGAGTAATTTTAGGTAATTGTGAATATTAAATTATGACATTGGGAAAAACTCTAATTAAAATTTTGATAATCATAGATAATTCATGATAAAAAATAGTTATGTAAATATTATTTTTATTTTACTTTATTTAAAAATTACTCAAATAAATTGATGAGATAACCCAACTATGATAAGATAAATTCTTTATTCTCTGGTAAAAGTGAAAAAATGATAGAAACCACTAGGTTAAAAGTAAATATTGTCCATGAGGAAAAGTGTTAACCTACCCCCAAGAGTGCAAGAAGTTAGGAAACAATCTTGAAAGAAGTTAGGCCAAGAATCCCAAGAGTTAGGGAGAAGGCTCACTGGAAAAAGAAATAAAATACCTAGGCAACCTATTATTATTCTTTGCTTGGTAAAACAACAGAGAAGAAACAAGTATGGTCTAAACAATATTGGTTGTGGAGCCTAATTATCTTCCTGTTTCATAGGTATTTGTTTTCATCCATGTTATAACCCATGAAGACTATACACCCCTCCATGTGGGGGGGTTGCAGGGAAGATTACCACTTTTGCGGGGTCCAGGGGAAAGCGACCCCCCAAAGGAAAAAATTTCTTGTGAATGTACAATGTAATTTCAAAGTAAATCTAGACTATTCATTATAAGGTCACATATCTGATGATAAAAGTTATGTTAGGGTTTTTTCCTTAGAAGGAACACCTATTTTTTGAGGTAAATGTATTGTGGTTATGCATCATTGTGAATATTGTATTCTGAGAGAGGATACTTGAGAGAAAGAAGAGAAAATTACATTGGTTTTGTTGTAGGTTGTATCCCTTCATTTGTTGGATAATGAAAAGAAAGGACTTGGCAATTATTCTGGTGGGAGTAGTCCACACTCGGTGAACCACATATATCTATGTCTCTATTGTATTGTGTATCTTTTTTGTTTTATTTATACATTTTTTCTTATTTTATTTCTCTGTGATCATGTTTTTCTAACAAACAACATGTTTTTGAGTGCTTGTGCAAACTTAGAGCTTGGTGGTTATGAGATAGAACAAAGTTTTGTAAATTACTTAGAGAAGGTTCTTGAAATTTTCCTTTTCCTCTAGAATAAATTATTTGGCTCAGGGGTGACAAGAGTTAGCAGGTTTGGGATGCTCTGGACTATGGTTGGTAGGAGATGGATGATAATAGTATTTTTCTCTGAATATGTTCTTAATAATATATTGCTAGATATATTGTTGTGGAAGTAGAAATAACCAGAGAATACTTATCTTGCATAGGAATCTTAAATATTCATACTTCAATATATTTATTTCATTTGTGTTTAGCAAAGAAATAAACTAACAGAGGTAATCATTGATTATGACTTGAAACACTAATAAGGGTAAAATTTCTTGGTTAAAGAATACCTATAATAAAAGGTGAAATAAAGGAAGATTTTAGTTCTTGAACATGAATAACTACTTTAATCCTTTTAAACAAATTAAATTTTTTTATTTCACATATATATAATAAAAATAATATGAATGTTATTTTTGGCTATAAAGTAGATTTTTTTTATTATTTTCATTGATCAGAAATAAATGGATGAAAATAATGAATGAAAGATAATTTATGTATTAGAAACATTCTTATGATATCTTCAAATATTCAAAAAATATTATTTCAAATTTGTTGTTTTAAAAATAAATTTCCATTTATGGAAATTTGAATTTTGATTTGTGGAAGTATGTAATTATTATTTTTATGATTGTTGGAGAAAATTTTGACTTCCCAACTGTCTTCTTTTGATGGACATATATTTTAATAAATTAAATGCTGAAAAATAGAGAGAAAAACCAGGTTAAAAGTAGTTGACTATGACTCCATGAATGGGGAACATATTTGAGGTAACTCATAAAAATATAGGAAGTGTCTCGTTCACCCAGTTGAGTATTCCATCAATGAGATATGAGACTAAGATTAGACCTGAAAGGAAAAGGAGGCTAGCCTCCTACCATAGGATTCATTTTGGGAATATGGCCTCCGCCAAATGAGAGAGTAGTATATCGAGGAGCCATGCCCCCAAGTCTAAAACTAGGATTTCCATTAGTCGTTGGAATGGAGGATGAAATTTGTAATGTCATGTTGGGAATGCCAAAATAAAAATGGTTAGAGACCGAAGGTATCAGATGAGAATTATATCCCAACGTACCAAAAACAAACCCAAAAGGGTTCATTGCTATGGGTCAAGTAGAAACTACAGGATGGGTATGAGTAAAGACGAGAACCTATGGCACAACAACTATAGTGGTTGAAGGAGTTGAAGGAATCCTACTAACCACAAATATTAAAGGATTCAAGGGACTCCCAGTTCCAATCAGACTTTACTCAATAACCATAACTAGATAATCACAAATTTAAGAGGTGGAGATATGTGTACCATGTCAATTAACATTACGCCATTTAGAAGGAAACATTTGTAAATACTCAAAATGCGGTGGTAACTTCAACAAAAAATGAGACCTACAAGGAGGATGTTCCTGATCCATGATGACTCAAGACTCAATATATGAGACCAAATCCTAGTGCCAACTAATAATCATAGAGCACACCAAAATAAAGCAATAAGGAAAAATGCACACAAACAAGATATAGTAGCTGAAAAGGGGTCTCCCTCACTATATTAGGTATGGCTCACCCAAGAGGGGCCTGAGACTCCCTTAAAAATATTGGAGGTATCATAATCAGTTATAACGGCCCTTGTGGGATTAACAAGACAGTCGATCAGATCCCCCCGGAGAGGTAACCCTCCATAAAGGTTGTGTGTTTTTTGACCCCTGTCTAACTCAGGGTACTTGCAGAATAACCCCTACAAGTAACTTATGTGGATACCTATGTCAAGCAACTAAAACCAACATAATGTAACCAATGTGCAAGAGAAGAGTCACAAGTCTGATCCACCATATGGAAAGGGTAAAAAATCCCAAAATATTGAAATACCCACCTCTCATGGAGGTAAAGGTACTAGCATGACCCCCAAATACGAATGAAACCATAGAAATATCTATGACTCTAAGAAGGTATTAGATGGCTATCTCTGCAACCAACTTCTCACGACCTCATCCTTAACTCCGGCGTGAGCAGAGCATCCTAACTTCACTAATTACGTAATGGATTTCACCACTCCTTGGTTAGACACATATGTATAGTTAATATCCTTGGAGAATCTTACTCACAAATTCCTATTCCAAGGCCCTATATCCTAAGCTCATTTGTGTACCCTGAAAAATAAAATAGTTTCTAATCAATTATAGCTAATCAACGTTACATTTAATGGCTTTGTTTACTCAAGAGGTGTGGTCATGAAACTGATGATATTATGACTCAACATATGAAATAAATGAATATCAATACTACTAAGTCCTAATCTTAAATTCTCAAGAAATGGTAAGATTTTAAGAAAATAGTGGATGGTATAAACTATTTAAGTGGAGAAAACATCTTAGTAGAAATCCCTTATTACCTAGTAGGACGAGGACTAGGAAAAAACCTACATGAATGCTAAGTGTAAGCCCACTCCCTTTTCCTATGCTATTTTCTCTACCGATATTAAGGGATGGCTTCTTTCAGAGGTCAATGTTCATAGAATCTCTATAAAGCTAGGTATCTATAATGGGGGGTCTCCTACATGGATAGGACCATTTTGACTACATCTACGGTGATTAAACATCTCTTTTTCGAGTGAGATTTCTCTATGGATGGATAGCCACATGTAGAGTTTGAGGTCGATACACCTTGGGTTATGGACATACCTAAAGGAAGCATGTGTAAGTTACTCAGTTTTTTCACCATATTTCCATATCAAAGAAAGTAGGAACAATGTCAATGCAAATTTCAATGCAACTTCTAAAATTTCAATAAAATGCAATCTTTCCACATGTATTAAGATCAATAATAAGTAACCAAAAGAGAAAATTCCATAATGCAAACTGAGATTTTTTTATTATATATTTTATATATAAAGAATAAAAAATTCAAGGACTGAATGACATCTTCACATACAGACCCTACTACAAGCAAAAATAGACAATCCAAATAGGATACCAAGAAGAAAAAATGCAGGCCAATGTGCAAGGACAACAAATGAAAAATATGATAAGAAAGAATCCCACCTTAAAATTAAACAATAAAAAGGTTTATTATCACTCTGTAAGAACTTAACAGTTAGGAAAAGGACCCAAGAAGACTTAGAAACAAACCAAACTCACCCAACAAACACCAAAGTCAGTAAATAAGACTAAAGAGTTGATGTACGTGGCTATTTGAGCAAAATCCACATATGTACACACTCTACAGAAGGACAACTCATGTATGTACATGTAAGTCAAGTGAAAAACCACAGATATATAGTAAAAAAATGTCAGGGCAAGGATTAGGCCAAGAAACTTAGATGCAAAGTAAAAATAGTCTACCAAGAAATTAGGAGACAAGGAGACTTAAGATAACAGAGATAAAGTCAAGCAGAAAAATACTCCAAACACCAAAAAGAATATCAATCCCCAGTATGGTTGCTAATTATGTTATGAGGAAAATATCTCCATGGAATGGGGTAAACCAAAATAGATGGAATGGCACATACAAATAAACTCTAATACCAAGTATTCTATATAAATGAAAATTATAACAAGACAAAATCAATACCCTAGATCATTTGGATGTTCAATGAAGACCATTGTTCAACACTCAATTCAAACATTTGTACCTTCAACTTGTCCTCAAAAGCCAAGATACGCAAGCATATGGTGATTGTTGTGTATGTGTTATATTCTTTGCACGAGTTTGTGTGGTCACATCATATGTAACATCCCGCTCTGGCGCACTGAGACCACTTATTCTTTGAGGATAACTTTTTGAACTTTCAAAAAAAAACAACAAAAAAAAAGAAGAAGAGAAAACATAACTCAGACCATCTCCCTTCCTTAATCCGTGTCTGCTTAATTTTTCCGTGTTTGTAAAACTCTTACCTTTCCCCTATTCTGTTTCGCCATCGCTTAAACCTCTCTCCTTGATCCTGAAAATACAAATACATTAATGGTCAATTAAGTGATATTTGCAGGTTTATTTATAAAAATAAAATAAACAAAAACAAAAAAAAAAAAAGGGAAAGAGGGAGGAAAATATAAATAAGTATATTTTATTTTAATACAAATTATAAACCCTAAGTAAAGCATGGGAAAAGGGAAATAAATAAATAAATAAGTAATAAATAAACCCTAAATAAATAAAATGCAAAGGGGGAATGCTAAATAATTAAATAAATAGATATATAACTATATAAATAAATAAATAGATAAATATTGAAAAGAGCGCACATGCTTTGATAAAAAAAATATATATATACAAATAAAAATAAAAAAAAATAAAAATCAATTTGGATTTTAGAAACGAATTAAACTAAAAGAAATGGGAAAACCTAAGTGAAAGGAGAATTAGGGTTTTGAGGGGTTAAAGGGAGGGAAGAAGGAAAAGGAAGGGGTTCTTTTTTTGGGTTGGAGTTTTTGGGCTGAGATGGGATTGCTAGAGCGGAGAGGAGACTCACTGGTTTACTAGTAGGAGTTGGGAATCCTCAGTGTACGTGAGTGGTAGCTCAGCCTTTGAGGCGAGCTGAGGAGCTAGAGGCTCTCTGGTTGTGTGTGGCCCCTTTGCGGCTCGGGGGGCTAAGGGGGAAGAAGAGTACCCCCTGGGAGGTACCGGTGAGCTCATTGACGTCGGCAAGCAGGACAGGAGCAGCTTGGAAAAAGGAGCGGCAAGGAGCACCCAGCACAGGCTTCAACTCGGACAATAAGGCAAAGGTATGGACTTGTTTGATAGGATAGGCTGCTTATGATTTCTGAAGGTAGATGGCACACTGATTTCTGCTCAGGTTGATTGTGTGGATGTAAATGACTCTTCTCGTCCTCCAACTCAAAAGATTTTCGTTTTTTTTTTCCCAATCTGTTCAGTTAGGGATGCTGGTAACTTGTGGGGTTATGGGTGTTCGTTTTCTTTTTGTATTGGGCTTGGGTTTTTAGTGGAATTCGTCATTGGAGCCTTGGGCGAGTTCTTGGTGATGGGGTTCGTTTTCTTTTGTTGTGTTCGGCATTGTTCTCAGTGGGGTTCGCCTTTCTGGAGTTTCTTGGGGTTGGGTTGGCTATCTGCGTATTTCTTTACCATGAAATTTCTCTGCGTCATTCGATTTGGTCGCGTAAGGTTCCTCCGCCAGAGTTCGTGGATTTTTGTTTAAAGATAATGTAATATGAGTTGGTCAATGGTATTTCGTTTTCTTTTAAAAGTATTTTTAAATATTTCTGAACAACTGAAATCGGTTTCCACAGCCAGATTTCGTTGATTTTTCTTTAATATGAGTTGGGTCGATTGCATTCCGTCTTTCCTTTTTAAATATTTTCATATAATTCCGAACAGTGTTCGTTGATTTTTCTTTAATATGAGTTGAGTCGATTGCATTTCGTTTTTCCTTTTATAAATATTTTATATAAATTTGGGACAGTGGCATTTCGGTTTCCTTCGCCAGGATTCATTTTACTTTTAAAACATAAATTTAATAGGGGTATGGACAGGTATATTTCCGTGTTGCTTTAAAATTTTTTTTTTATAATAAATAAGGACGGTTGTAAATCGGGTTCCCGTCACTAGGGTTTTGCGGTACTAAAATACTTTTAAATGAGCATGAACAGTAGCACCTCGGGTTTTACTCACCAGGGCTTCGTTTATTTCAATTTTTATTGCGTGTGCGGACGGGGGTGCACCCTTGTCGGCTTGAATGTTTGTTAGTTGGGACGAGTCTTCCTTCCACTGTAAGTGCGGACGGGGGTGCACCCTTGTCGGCTTGAATGTTTGTTAGTTGGGACGAGTCTTCCTTCCACTGTAACCGCTGGTCACAGCCCGAAGGGGACGGCAGCGTAATGACTCATTTATAAACTAAAAGGTGAGTAATCTCCTGGGAAACGAATTTCAGAACTGGAACGAATGAAACTGCCAGAAACCCTTTTTTTTCCATGCCCACGACCGTAATTATTTTCATAGCTACCCAACGATTCCTTTAATATTATGGATTAGAACCTAATTAGCATTTATGCGTGCCTAACACTCGCCCGTCCTCCGAGGCGTCGGGGTTGATAGCAGCGACTTGAAACCAAGTAAGTAAACACCGGAATAGTCACATAAATTTAACTCAGGTACCATTATCATAGTTATCCTTTTGGCAATTAACTATTTGATGACTGGCCGTAATGTTTATGGAAATAAAAATAAAAAAAACACAGAACCGAATTACATTCACCCAACGCCTGTGTAATTAGTCAATTGATTTAGTGAGCGTTAAGATTTATTTGGCCATTAGAGTTTGTTCTGAAGGGCGTGAACCCCGAAAATCTATTCCTCGGTACATTCCATTCTCCAGAAATGATTTATTTCTGCACTTCATCCCTTTGAATGTTCTAGGGTTTCATTTGATTATAACTAAGTAATTAATTTAGGTGTAATTTCTTTATAATTGCCACGCCCTTGTCGTCCTGAAGGGCGTGTGCCACATGGAATGACCCGCATCTCCATACGTTTCCAGCAGTGGATTAATTCGGCCCTCCCTTTTTCTTAATCGTTTTGCGATCACGCCGTCTAACGGCAAGATTCGGTTGAAGGGCGAGCGTGCTGTCATTCACTGCAGTTTACGGCAACATAGTTAGTTATTGCACCATACGGCAGCTCGATGTGGGTGCCATTAATTTTAGGGTTTATTTTATTGGCTTGCTTTCTCTGTATTAAAGTGTGGACCAATTGAAACAATGCAGAATTAATGTTTGGTTATGTAGAATTAATTATAGTGTTAAGCGAAACCATTACAGCGTTTTAACTGATGGCCTGGTTGTTGAAAAACTTTATTATTCCTTAATGTAATCATTCAAGGGAAGGGCGATATTTGATGAACTTGCAATAGTGATAGGTTAAATTAATGTTATTACCGATAAGGTTTAATGTGTAAGATTGTTTAATTTCGCTTAATATTGTTTAATATAATATCGTTTAATAGGGTTTAGTTTTGTTTAATATTGCTTAATATTGTTTAAGGTTTAAGGTTTAATATTGTTAATTAGGTTTGATTTATCTGCATAGGTTTAAGGTTTAATAATGTTTAAATTGTTTAATATTGTTTAAATATTGTTTAATATGGTTAATTTGTTTAATATTGTTTAATATTGTTTAAGGTTAAGGTTTAATATTGTTAATTTGGGCACAACAAAAATAATGGTAAGACCTTATTTGATTGCATTGGTTAATTGAATAATTATATAATTGAATTGTAGAAGCTAGCGGAATGACGAGGTTAAGTACTTGTTGAGTATAATGTTAGTGTTATTTATTGAATTAGTAATGTTGATAGATTTTCATAGATAAGTTGGCTAATTGAATGTTCAAGGTGATGTTTAATATTAATTATCATTTTAGATCGCAAGGTTATTGTTGGCTGACTTGAAGGGTTTAAGGCAATGTTGAATTGTCATGCTATTGTCGTTTAAATGGAATGCCAATGGCGAGGTTAATTTGCAAGGCTAAGGTTAACTTAATATGATGTTACAGGGTTGTTTTAAAATGATGTTATTATGATGCATCTTTAAATGCAACTACTTTTAAACACTATCATGATTAGACGTTGTTATTTATATGGTGACATGTTAGTGTAAAGGCGGTAGTAATATTAGTAATGGAATGTTCATGTTGTTAGAATGGCAAGAATACGTATTAGTTAATGCATTAGGAGTCTCATTAAGTGAATATTAGCGTCGGGAAGACTGAAATGATAATGTATGGTTTAATTGCAACAGTACTATTACTAATTGAACGTAAATGTGGTTGAATTGCGATGGGAGTATTGTATGATGGCAATGTTAATAAGGATGCCTTAGTGACCTTGTCAATTTCATTATATGAAAGTTCGTGACAATGCTTAGATGGAAATGATACTATTGGCTTAACCTAAAGTTATTGGGTGTACCCTAGGGTTATTGGGTGTACCCTAGGATAAGGTCCTTGTCTGTTAATGTTGTATTAAAACAGTCGGTTGTTTGAAGTCTTCGGGACCCGTGTGAGGTGAGTCGATTGATTCCTCCTGACTGTGTCCCCCGTAGAGGTCGTGTCGTCCCTGATCTCGTTGTACTGGGTATTTGTATTGCGTAGTCGGTCTGTGTCAGGCGGGATATAGACTCCTCTTGCAGCTTAGTACGTTTGTCTGTGCGTAATCCGGTGGAAGGAATCCGGTGCCGTATCAAGAGTCTCGGGCTGTTTAAAGGCACACTTCCACTCTTGCGAGACCTTCTGAGCCATATCAGTAGTCTCGAGCTGTTTAAAGGCACAGTTCCACTACTGCGACTCTACTGACGGATTCTTCCATTTGTGACCATCTGGCGCCTAACCCTGATATCTGTCTGTGCCTATAACCTTTGTTTCCCGCCTCCTGTTCGGGGCGTTGCTTCTTGTTGTTGTTATGTCATGTCGGGTCGTCTGTATTGTGACCGTCTTACTTGCGTCCTGTTGGTTCAAGGTTGACATAGAGTCTAGGGGGATGTTTCTTCTGCACACGCGCACACACTGTAACAAAAAGAANAAAAAAAAAAAAAAAAAAAAAAAAAAAAAAAAAATTCACCAGTTAACTGAGTAGTCATCCTTAGCTAGGAGGGGTGTTACATCATATTCGACAACTACAACTGACGATTAAGGGATTAGGGTTTCAGTAGCTACGAAATACCTAAAATATTGTATATATTGTATTGTGAATGGTGAAATTAATATAATGAAGAGTTGAGAGGTGAAACAACAAGGAAGGTTGGTTTTCTCCCATTTAAGTGTTTCCAACGTAAATATCTGTGTATTATGTTTATGAGAAATTGATTAATTTGTGTTTTTCTTAAGAATTTGTATGCATTTCTTTAATTCATAGGTTTAAAACTTACATGTCGTATCAGAGCTCCTTTTTGGCTTCACGGGGACACCTTTGTTGTGGAGGGCTTGAATCAGTATTTATTGATCAAGTTTATCTTGGGTTTGTGATAATATTGGGTTTAGTTGGAGATTTTGCAGTGGTTATTCAAGTGTAGAAATAGGAATGGCGAGATTTTATAGAATCAAGATCGAGAAGTTCAACGGTAAAAAATTTGAGTTATGGAATATCAGTATGGAAGACCTTCTTGTAGACAAAGACCAATGGATCATTGCGAATCCTGGTACACATCCTATTGGTATGCAGTGTACTAGAACACAGTCTACTGGTACATAACCTACTAGTACACAAACTACTAGTACACAACCTACTGGTATGTCGAAGGAAGTTTGGGAGAAGTTGGATAGAATACAAAGGAGTAGTATTCAAATATGCCTGGAAGATTTAGTGTTTCTTAATTTTTCAGGAGAATCTACAACCAACGAAGTATGGGATAAGTTAGGGAATTTGTATCAATCAAAGTCCTTGGTAAGCAAGTTTTTTCTTTGAAATAAGTTGTGTCATCTTAGTATGGAAGATGGAGATTCTGTGAAAGAACATCTAAATGCCTTTAATACTCTGGTAATTCAACATGTCTTTGTTAATATTACGACTGGAGAAGAAGATAAGTGTATTAATTTGTTTTGTTATTTGCTAGAATCTGGCGATAATCTTGTTCTACAAATTGGTAGTACCACTTAATCTACATTGAAGTATGAGGATGTAGTTGCATCCATGTTATCTGAAGAGATGATGTCGAAAATCATGGGTGGTTAGAGAACATATCGTTTATTTGTAAGAGATCGTACCCAAGACAAGAATATTGGTAAGTCTTCATGGGGGGATATGTAAATCTACATGTAGATCTAAGTCTCCATGAAAATATTTGAGGAAATATTGGAAGTGTATTAAAGGAGGGAATTATAAGAAATATTGCAAGTCTAAGAAGGTTCATAAACCAAATGGATTTGATAATGTTAATGTTTTATTCCATTATTATAGTTCTTTCCATTTCAATAGATAAGAGCAACATAAGAACAAGATCACTGAGAAATACACNNNNCACTGAGAAATACACATTCACAAGAGACACAACATTTATCCTGGGAAACCCTCTAAGGGAAGAAAACCCAGCAAAAAACTTCCTTATCATAAATTTCCAATACAATGTTCAAGAGATAACTCAAACCAGTACAGATAGTCCTCTCCAAAAGATGTGCCACTCTTCTCCCTCTCTCCAACTGGTAATTGTAGCTTGCCTCATAAGAGAATGAGCAAGTGAGTTGTGTGTTAGAAGTGAGGCGCTAGCCTCCTATATATACAATACTGGCACGTGTGAAAGGGTTTCACTGGCAGGGCGAACCTCTCACTCTCGGTGGGTAAACACACCTTTAAATTAATTCTGGGTCTCAATAATAACTGTTGTGGTCGAATTCTTATTTTGCCCATTATAATTGTTTGATGACCAATCCACAAAAGGGGATTTGGTTCTAATACAATTACCGACATGATTAATCCACAGTGGGGATTAATCCTAATAGGATAATAATAATAAGAATAATAAGAATGCTCTTTGCAGTTACATTATTTCAACACTCCCCCTTAACAAGTAGGCTATTCTTCATCAACATCGGGTGAGAGAGGTCTACATCATTAGTGGCATTAGGAGGATAGTATCGTCAATATCATCTTGAAACATTGGCTAGCATATTTAAGAGTCATAAGAAGTTTTCTTCATCGACAACATCATCATTCTTGAAAGAATGCCATCATGACTTGCTTCAAAATGTATCAGTAAAAATTATACCTCATCACAACACTAGGTTGGCACATCAGAGTACTACACTGGCTCAATGTCACAGTGGTTAAGCTAATAGCTCAGTTTCAGTCACATCTTTTTTTGTGTCTAACGAGGTTAGAAGCAAGGAATCATATTGCTTTACATCTAACAAGTAGGTTAGAAGCAATGAATACATCATCATCTCGCTTTAGGTCTAACAACTAGGTCAGAAGCAAGGAGTCACAACGTCATGCTTTATGTCTAACAGCGAGGTCAGAATCATGACTCATCTTGCTTTACGTCTAACAACTAGGTTAGAAGCGAGGAATCATCTTGCTTTACATTTAACAACTAGGTAAGAAGCAAGGAACACACATCGTCATGCTTTACGTCTAACAATGAGGTCAGAAGCAATGACTCATCTTGATTTACGTCTAATAGTGAGGTCAAAAGCAGGGAACACACAGTGTCATGCTTTACATCTAACAACGAGCTCAGAATCAATGACTCATCTTGCTTTACATCTAATAGTGAGGTCAGAAGCAAGGAACACATAGCATCATGCTTTACGTCTAACGGCGAGGTCAAAAGCAATGACTCATCTTGCATTACGTCAAACAACAAGTTCAGAAGCAAAGAATAGATATATATACTCCCCCTTTCAGGGAGGGTCCTTTCGAACTATACCAATATTATCTCGAAAGTGTTCAACTTTACACAAGATAGAGGTTTGGTCAACACTTCAACAACCTGTTCATCTGTGCTAATGTACTAGAGCTTCAAGGCTCCTCTTTGTACCATGTCGTGGATGAAATGATAGCGAATCTCTATGTTCTTCGACCTCTCATGGAATACAAGATTCTCTGTCATCTTTATGCAGCTCTGGTTGTCACATAGAATCACGGTTGCTCTCATCTCCAAATCAAATAGGCTAGTCAACAACTTTTGAAGCCATATAGCTTCACAGGTAGCAGAACATGCGGCAATGTACTCTACTTCCTCTTTGCTGAGAGCAATACTGGATTGCTTCCTACTCTACCATGAGATCATGGCTGATCCCAAACTAAAACAACATTTGGAAGTGCTTTTTCTATCAGCAATGCTTCCTGCCCAATCTACATCAGTATATCCACTCAATGTGAAGTCATGATCTCCATCATAGCCGAGACCATAATCCATTGTACCTTTAAGGTACCTTCATCACATGTTTTGCAGCCACTAGGTGAACATGTCTAGGCTCTACCAGAAACTGACTCAAGGTGTTCACTACAAAAAAAATGTATGGTCTGGTATTCATCAGGTACATCATCGATCCAATAATTTGTCTATACAATGTGGCATCTATCAAATCTAACAAAGTATCGACCAACATCTTCAGCTTTGTTTCCATGGGATTATTCATGGACTTGCATTCTAGCATGTCGAATCTCTTTAAGATTTTTATCGTGCACTTCCCTTGGTTAATGAATATTCTTTTTGGACTTTCCCATACCTCAAGGCCTAAGAATTAATGCATTAGACCAAGGTCTTTCATTTCAAATTATGTGGCAAGTCTCTGTTTAGATTCAGTGATGATCTTTCCTTGTCCAGTTAAGAATAATTCATCCACATATAGTAGTAATATTACTGTTTCATTATCCACAATTTTGAAGTAGATATTTGAGTCTACTTTACTCTTGGTAAAGCCTAAGGTTGTTAAGAAATTTTCTACATGGCCATACCAAGCTCTGGGAGCTTGCTTCAATCCGTATAAGGATTTCTTCAATCGACATACATGAGACTTCCTATCTTCAAACTCAAATCCTAGGGGTTTCTCTCTATACACTTCCTCTTCGATAACACCATTCAGGAAAGTTGTCTTCATGTCTATCTAGTGCATCTTCCATTTCATCTTGGAAACAAGATCTATAATGGTTTTGATCGAAGTGTATCTGGCCATAGGAGCAAATATCTCTTCATAGTGAATGCCTTCCTTCTGGGAAAAACCACGAGTGACAAATCTTTCTTTATATTTCTCAATAATTCCATCAGCAACATGTTTTATTTTGAAGAGCCATTTTGATGATACCACATCCTTACTTTTTGGTTTGGGAATTATTTCCCATACATCATTCTTTATTATGGATTGGTATTCCTTTGTTATGGAATCTTCCCATTCCTTCTTTTGAATGGCCTCTTCAAAGCATGTAGGTTATTCATCAAGTAGATTGGACATCACAGCCGTGTAACTGGACAATGGATTTGGTCTTTTCACCTATCTCGTGGTTCCTTTTGGAAAACCATACTTCTCTCCATCTTGAATAAGCTCTCTTGCCCAAGCATGCTTTCTTTTATGGGAGAAGTTCATTTGAGGAGGTTCTTGAACTTCTGTTATATCAGATCTTCAGGAGTCTCCTCATCAAGGGAAGTTACAACTTCTCTTACAAGTTCTGCAGTTCTAGGAACTTGCCTCACAGATTCTGTAATCCTGGGATTTACAGGTTCCTCTTCATATATTTCTTCAAGATGGCATCTTCTTGATTTCTTAAGTGATGCTTCTTCATTAAAGGTCATGTCCCTGCTGATCTCAATATGGCAGTGTCTAGGTATGTAGATTTTGAAGGCCTTGGATACCTAACAGTATCCCATAAATATTTCGTTCTTTTCAGAGGGTTCCAACTTGTTTCTTTTCTATTTTGGTATATGAATAAACACTGGACAACCAAATATTTTGAGATGGCTTACCTATGGCTTCTTTCCGGTGAACATTTATTCTGGGGTCTTGAACCCAAGTGCGCTATGGGATAATCTATTTTGCACATAAACAACTATCATTGCTGCTTCTGCCCATAAGCACATAGGAATATCTTGATTGTGAATCATGGTCTTTACAACTTCCATAATTGTTATGTTCTTCCTTTCAGCTACACCATTTTGTTTAGGATTATATGGATTAGTGAGTTCTCTCTTGATCCCAACATCTCTGCAGAAGTTCACGAACTCCTTTGAGGTATATTCTTCTCCATTATCTAACATGAGTATCTTAATCTTCCTTATAGAAGGGTTCTCTTATCAAGTCTTTGAACTCCTTGATCTTGTTGAACACTTCAAATATATCTAGGTCTTTTCTGAGAATAATCATTAATGAATGATACATAGTATACATACCATTAATGGAGGATGATGGCATTGGGCCACACACTTTTGAATGAATGAGTTCTAGGACTCCTTCTGCCTTGTTGTCCCTCTTCGAAAATGGGTTCTTGATGTTCTTACCTATTGCACATCCATTGCATATGTCTTCTTGATCAACCTTGAGTTCTGGTAAACTTGTGACAGATTTTCATATGTATGGTAGCACCTTGTAGTTTATGTAAGCTAATCTTCTAGAGTTCACATGGATTCTTCAATAGTGTGGGTCATGGCAGCTTTTTAGTGACCCTCCTTCTTCTTTTCCACCGATGATTGCTTCATTTATGATCTCTCCTTTAGCCCGTTGCCTTATGCAACCTTCACTATTGCTTCCTCATGTGACCTGGAGCAAGGTCAACAAAACAACAAGAAAGAATAATATCCTTCTTGATAATATAAAGCAGTAGCATGAACAATTATCATAGTAGCTCCTTTAGAGCTATCACTTATAATTTATCTGAAGAAAATATTAAAGGTAAGGAATAAAATACAAAATGAGGTCAACACTCTCATAGTATTGTGACCAAGCATTCTTCCATGGCAACCTATAACTAACACACAAGGTTTCTCCTAGAGGAGATGTTAGTTGTATCAGGCAAAGCATATACCTCTATATTCTCACATGCTATCAAGTATAATACTTTACGATGATTTCTATCTCAACTAAAGTCATCATCTTGTCATGTGTACCTTTGAATATTGATTAATCAAACCTGGAGCCTTGTCCTCAAGAGTGAGTGCCTGATTTTCCTTCAGGTCTCCTTCACTCAAGTGACGAGTGATTTCTTCAACCTGTCTATTGTACTAAGACAATATGCTATCTTGACAAAAGGTTAGGTTAGAGGATAAGCTCTATGATCAAATTTTAATTCTTCTAATAATTTGATCATAGCTTCAACCTGCAACACTGATAATGTCAAATAGATTTATATAAGAATACTCACACTTGGGTTGCATCATTCCTCTGAATGTGTTGGATCTTGAGATCCTTCTGGATCTATGGCAAGAGATACCTTGTCCTGCAAATACTCTTTAGGGTTTAACCATTAAACATATGTAAGTACATACCTAAACATATGTAAGTACATACCTCTGATAGCATTTGCAGGTAGTGGCTCCATCTGGTAGTAGCAGTAATCATTGCCAACTCTTGAGATAACTTCAAGGGTGATTGCAACTAGTTCTTCGGTTGTAACTGTAATTGGTACTCCAACTGCAACTGGTTCTGGGACTGCAACTGCAACTTAGGGTTTTATGAGGAAAACCTAATTTTTCAAACTTCAAATTTTGAAATTTTGATCCAGGGGATAGATGCGCTAGGTTGAGGTGAGTTATCTAGTCTAGTTGGAATTTTGAAAATACAACTTTTACCCTGTCAAATCTGATTTGCGAATTTCTGGACTGGTGCTTCTCATACTTTTGGTACTGGTTTTCTGGTACTTCTGGTACTTTTGTGAAACTAGGGTTTCACTTTTCGGGAGATCCAGCCACTGAAGAGGTGCACTCTAAGTGCTAAAATGATCCTTGGGGGAGGGCCCAACTTTCTAGGTTGTTAGGGAGATGAAAACATTTACTTTTACAAAACCCTAATTTTTGGGTACAGTAACAGTGACGTTTTTCCTCTTGCGAAATATGCTTCCTTCAGGTTGGTTCTGAAACCCTGTTAATGTTTTATTCCATTATCATATTTCTTTGCATTTCAATAGATAAGTGAAACATAAGAATAGGATCACTAAGAAATACACACTCACAAGAGACACAACATTTATCCTGGGAAATCCTCTAGGGGAAGAAAACCTAGCAAAAACCTCTTTATCATAAATTGCCAATACAATGTTCAAGAGATAACTCAAACCAATATAGGTAGTCCTCTCCAAAAGATGTTCCACCCTTCTCCCTCTCCGCAACTTGTAATTGCAGCTTGCCTCATAAGAGAATGAGAAAGTGAGTTGTGTGTTAGAAGTGAGGTGCTAGCCTCCTATATATACAGGACTAGCACGTGTGAAAGGGTTTCACTCGCAAGGCCGGCCTCTCACTCTGGGTGGGTAAACCCACCATTAAATTAATTTTGGGTCTCAATAATAACTGTTGGGGCCGACTTCTTATTCTGCCCATTATAATTGTCCGATGACCAATCCACAATAGGGGATTTGGTCCTAATACAACCACTGACATGATTAATCCACAATGAGGATTAATCCTAATAATAAAATAACAATAATAATAAGAATGGTCTTTGAAATTACATTATTTCAATAGATAATGCCTCTTCAAGAGAGGTAAAAACCACAATTAAAGAAGGAGGTGATGCTTACGTGGAATCTATAGGTAGACATGCAGACGATTGTGTATTTGATCGACTCAGGTGTGCCATATCATATAACTCCTCACATGGAGTGGTTCTGTGAATATGAAAAATACGATGGTGGTGATGTATTCCTAGGAGATGACTCGAAAACTAAAATCATGGGATGTCAAAGGGTTAATTCGTTTCTAAAATATGGAAGAATTAGAACTCTCCCTGGGGTTCTACACGATCCAAAAACAACTAGGAGCCTAATATATTTAAGAAAGTTGGATGATGTGAGTGTAGATACCATATTGGGAAAGGGCACTTATAAGATGCTACAAGGATAAATGGTATTGATGAGGGGAGTTCTCTATGGAACTTTGTACCAGTTGTTGGAAATAAATTATATGAATGGGTGTAATCGTTATGTTGTCCCTGAGCAGATAAATAAAGAAGACAAGGCAAATATTGTCCCTGGAAAGAAGACCATTCTATGGCATCAAAGACTGGGGAATATTGGAGAAAGGGGTCTTCGAACACTACACGGTAAAGGTATGGTTGAAGGTATGTCTATTTGCACTCTGGATTTTTATTTTTGTGAACATTTCATATATGGAAAGAAAACGAGAAAGATTCCCACCTAGTGCTACAAGAAGAAAGGGGATCTTAGAGTTGATACACAGTAATGTGCTTGGACGTATGTTTGTTCCATCACTAGGTAAATTTGTGTATTATGTTTCTTTCATCAATGATTTATTAAGGAATACATGGATTTATTTTCTTATAAAATAAATATGAGGTATTTGATAAATTTAAAGAGTTCAAGACTCTAGTAGAAAATAAGATATAGAAGAAAATAAAGTTATTGAGGAGACATAATGGTGGAGAATTTTGCGGAAATGAATTCAAAGAGTTCTGTAAGAAGTGTGGTATAGCAAGGAAGAAGACTACTCCATACACACCTCAACAGAATGGAGTTGCATAAAGGATGAATAGGACAATGATGGAAAAAGAAAGGAGCATTCTTAGTGGTGTCGAGTTAGGACAAGAATTATGGGCTGAGGTAGTGGGTGTAACATGTTACATGGTCAATCGATCAACCTCATTGATGTTGAATGATAAAGCTCCAGACAATGTATGGATTGGTAACAAAGCTTGTCTTGAACATCTTATAGTGTTTGTTTTTTATTCTTATGTACATGTTCTAAAGGAAAATAGGATTAAGATGGATAATAAAGTTGAAAAGTGTATCTTACTTGGTTATAAAGATGGTGTGAAAGGTTACAAGCTTTGGAACCTAGAAACTAAGAATATTGTTTATAGTTGGGATGTTGTTTTTAGAGAGGCGAAATATGTTCACAAACATGAATTCCTACCAAGGAAAGAAGAACCTTAGAAAATAGAGTTTGAGTTGGATTATGAAAAATCTGAATCAACTGAAAAAGACGGAGCAGCAGAAGAAGAACCTCATACCCCATTATTGAGGTGAGATCGGAAGAGCGTCGTGTAGGGAAAGAGTGTAGATCTCGG
>CBVK0100099555.1:0-24424 GCA_900067695.1 Picea abies | reverse complement strand
ATTTAGGTGACACTATAGAAGCGGCCGCGACAACTTGTCCACATATCACAAGTGTCTTAGCAGACATATCACATACCATTGATGACCTTACGACTCAACAGAGTGGTGACACTAGTGAATAGTCACATGTGTTAGCACCTAGAGATGATGAGCTTCCTATGGGGGTCATGACACATCTATCACCTATTCAGAAACCCATGATAGCCATGTCACATGAGGAGATCAATGGCACGTTAGGTATGATGGATGAGCTTAGTGTGAGGGATGCACACCATGGATAGGTATAGGTATGATGGATGAGCTTAGTGTGAGGGATGCACACCATGGATAGGTAGACCCACAGATCCAGGAGGAGGTACAGGGAGTACAGACAGGGGACCTTAAACATACAGTTCAACCTAAGGAGATTGAGTCACAACTATTGGAGACTCCATTAGTTGAGCAGATTGTAGAGGCTGACAGGTTGATGGAGAACATACTTCCAGGATCGGTCTGCATTGATGAGGATGCACTTTTTAGCAATCAATATGATCATAGCACGTGTTTGGATACATCTCTATGGGATCTAGGCACAGATGATAGTAGCAAGTTGAGTGCACAGGAGGATACAACTGCTCATACTAGATACAATATGATTCAAAGGGATCTAGCAGTTGAGGATGATGTGTAGTTACGTACGGACAGACCCAGTAGCACCATAGACAGTGGATGGTTCAGCACGTCATCTGATGTAGAGGTTTTTTTTGGGGATTCCATAGTTGACACTAGCAAGACTGACACTAGCAGTGAGGGGTCTGAGATGGCACCTCAGCATGACTGTGATCAGGGGTCACACGACTCAGTAGCACAATTGAGAGTTAGTGAGGCTATGATCAGGGCCATCACTAAACGTATTGATGACATGCATGCAGTGATGGTAGATTACTGTTGGAGAGCATCAATGGCACGTCATAGTTCAGATGAGGGGATTGCCATGGATGATTTTCATACTCTCAAGGAGAGAGTATCCTTGATGAGGACTGACTACCAACAATTGTTCACAGACATGGATTATCTACTGAGGGTTGGTGAGATGTATCATGAGGCTCTGAGGGAGAAAGAGTTGGAGAGAACTCGAGGATTCTTGAGAGGCACATAGACCGCCCTTCAAGAATCAGAGTCTAGATTAGATGGGTCTCTTGAGGAGATTCATCAGAGATTCACTTCATCTATCCTAGTGGACACTCAGATATATCATTCAGTCACATTGCTAGGAGATCTTGATGATCTAGTAGAGGAGCACCAGATGATGGATGACACTTCCATTTGTCTTCCAAGAGTGGTTGGCCTCCATGTAGAGGTTGATCCAGCAGTAGGCCTAGGATCTATGAGACAACATGAGTCTATGGGAGACAACATGGGTATGCCGAAGCATACATTGATGAGTGATAGCTCACAGAGACATGTCAAGATGTATGGTGGGATTCAGAGGGGTATAGTGCCTTGCAGGGAGGAGACACACCTAGGGGAGCATGCAGATGTCACTCCTTTGTAGAAACACCTAGTTATGAGAGATCACTTTCACCATTTCAGCAGTTTCATGGGAGATGAGAGATGGAGGTTGGTTGAGAATCTGTTGGAGGAGTTACTTCCAGTTGTACTAGATGGTGGGGATTTGGTGATGACTACAGGTGAGCAGTTATCATGGATACTGATGGACGAGCTTCTGGTCAAATCCTGGGGACTGACTAAAGCATGTGATGCCTTCCAATCCTACAGTCATCTGTTGATGTTTCTATTAACCTATCCTGGCACTTTTATCATAGACAACAACATGAGGAAGGATAGGTTGTGGTTGAGGGCATGGATAGTGAGTAGGGCGAGACTACATGACAGGAGTACTTTTACAGCATACAACAGGTCAGAGGTGGACTGTGTTAGGCAGACAGTTGAGACTTGGTATGTGATGGTGAGCATCATAGACCAGGTGATGATAGATGAGTGTAAAGGGCTTTAGACAGGGATCAGTCCAACATAGGAGCAGCCAACAGAGACTGGAAATGATAAACTTCCAACTTTACCATGGGATCTGGGTGTTCATTTGGCTAGCAGGATGTTTGACTACATGGTGACCTAGGGTGCACTAGAGAGTCACACACTCCACCTTGGTTTGGTTTGGAGTGGGTCTACAGGTACTTGTCTTATGGGGCGAGATCTTTTCTTCCACTTGATCATCATGATAGGGCATGTAGATGTTTGGACATGTACTTCTGTTACAACTGCTACAGAGGTATCTTCACTGATACAGTTTCTGGGAAACAAGTCCAATGGTCATAGGTATTTTAGCAGGAGGACCCAGGAGAGGAGGGTCCAAGATGTATGCAGAGGGAAGACAGTCATGGTCGAAGTAGTGCAGTGTCAGCATGAGGATCTTCAACATAGGTTAGCATGGGACCCAGGGATTGCAGGATTGAGCAGTTCATTGGCCGACAGGGGAGAGTGGACCATTGCAAGGGAAAGTTATCCTATCTTTCCATTTAACATCAGTGTTGTGGGGAGCACAACGCTTGAGAGTGTCTCACGGAGGTTTTGTTGTACCTCATTTTGGTATCAATATGTGTAGTTGATGGAGGTCGTGTGGATATTGATAGAGACTAGGAGGATGGACTCACTCTGGGATGAGGCCATGTGTCAGGTACAGGAGACTCACAGAGTTGGTGTATTTCAGGATTATCCGTCCCAGGGGCTAGTAGTTCATGACTTGATATGGGACCCAGGGGGAAACATGTGTGATTGTTCATCTTCTGATGGGTTTTACTATGTATCCCACAGATGGACATGGGATCCTGGTATTTTATTTGAGATGATTTGGTTATTTCTTGAGGACAAGCAATTTTTTAGTAGGGAGGACTGTAATGTCCCCACTTTGGGACATCATCACAGGGTAGAGACTTATGATGACCAGAGTAGCCAGATGGATGTTATAGTGAGTACAGGGGTATTTGAGAGGCATTGTGGGGTCCAATTGGAATTTATCATTATATTCCATCATTATGAGCCATTCCGCACAGGTTGGCTTTGGTTTCGTTCCATTTCGATGATTTCCATGATTTTGACTACATAACAAACCCTAGAGGACAGTTCGATGGTGAAAGATTCCACCTATATTGTCCCAAGCTTGGTATCGGAGATGCAATACTCTCCCACACCATTCTAGTTCCATATCTACTCAGTTGCAGGAGGATTCTACATCAGTGGCTTGTGCAGATAGAGAGAGGGTGCACCAGTTAGGGGTTTCCAACAAGGGGGGCACACCATTCATTGAGGAGGGATTTGTCCTAGCTGAGGAGAAGGGATTTCAAGAATTCTAGGTATTGGGTTTCCTTTGCAGGTGTCTTGGCATCATTCTTGGTGGTTTTCCGGAGTCTTTCAGTGGAGGATCGATTTGTATTGAGAGTGGGACGTTTTCCCAAGGGGAGGGAGCACCATTATTTGGAGGGTAGCTAGATCTAATGATCCAGCAGGTATTTGAGGATTTGAGCACTTGGGTTCTCATTGTAGCATCTTGATCTATCATTGTGGAGAGTTTCAGAGCATTTGGAGGCGTCCTTCAACAGGGCCAAATTATCTAGGGTTTCAGTTATCGAGTGGGGCACACCATTCAGTGGGGGATTTCAGATCTACAGAGATTGAGAGGGATATTGGATATTTGGTCACCTGGGTTGTTCTTACCATCACCCGATCTATCCGTTGGCATATTTATTAGGGTGATTGGACACTTTTGGCAGCAGGGCTGAGTTATTGAGGGTTTCAACCTTCTATTAGAGCATGGCATTCTTCAGCTGGAGAGTTTGGCATTCAGATCTGGTGGTATTGATATTGATTTCTTATTCAGCCTTTGGAGGCATCTTTTGTATGAGCGGGATAATTTTGTAACATCTCTTATCTATTGTCTATCTTCTTGGCCATCTAGTGAGCATTCTGGATCGACATCTTCATTGTAGCAGGTTTCTCTATTTTATGAATAAAGAAGAATTGAGATGTTTTGGCTTGTCTATCTTATTGCATATGGTTGAGGTATGTTCCATGGTTATCTCTTTGTGTTATTTCCTGCATACACATAAATAAACACATCTAAAAAGTAGATCAACAAAGTGTTTGACGAAATACCACAACCAGGAAAAAGTTCTAAAAAGACACCAAAACAGTGATGATCCTTGCATAATGGCTTGGGATCATTACATGACTGTCTAAGAATCCTGTTCCTCTCCACTTGTAGTTGACTCCTTTTTGAAAAATAGATTAGGATAACTTCTGTTGTATCCTAACCTTATCCTTTTAATAAATATATTATTATATTACCTTAGATATAATCCCTCAATATAATCCCTTTTTCCTGGCCTCTTATCCCCATCCATTTCCCTACCTAGTGGAGCTTAGTCCCCCATTCTATTTTATCATGGTCGGTCTACATGAAACGATGTATTATATTAATGATATGAGTATTTACATATAACAAAATAGGCTCATTAGCCTTTATCATATAGGCTCTCCATCCTAATCATCACATAAGCCTCCTAGATTCTAATCACTTGGCTCACCCACCTATCAAAATTTTTACATTTACAATTACAACTAGGCCTCGGTCTTGGGACATTACAACCAGAAATATAGAGGCACTGAATTGAAAGAAACAATGAAAGAATAAACCCTCTCAATAAGGCTTGTCAAGGAGCCAATAAGAATGCCAAAACCAAATACTCATCTGAGGCTTCCTCTAGTGAAGGAATAGAAAGCTCCAAGGGACAGTCCAACAATTATACTAGTTATGATTCCCATAAGAGAGGGAAGAAGAGGAAGCACTCTAAGGGTGGTGAACCTGAATAATTTAATAAATTCAAGCCACCTAATTTTCACGGAGAAATCAAAAAAGGGGAAGAGGTAGAAGCTTGGATTATGGGCCTGAAAAAGTATTTCATAATCCATAACTACTCTGAGAACTTGAAAGCCTGAATAACTATAGTTAATTTGAATGGAAATGCATCTATATGGTGGAAGAACCTTATAAACATGAAAGGAATCCTAGAAAAGGAGTTTTCTTGGAACAAATTTGAGAAATACTTCAAGAAGAAGTACCTTTCTTAGAGGTACTATGATGAAAAGATGAAAGAGTTCTAAGAAATAAAACTAGGAAAACTCACTATAGAAGACTATATCAACAAGTTCTAGAATCAATGTGGTATGTGCCCTACATCAAGGATTAAAATGTGAATATGCGGGGATTTTTTAGTGTACTTACTCGTTCTTTTTGAAACGTAATTGAATTTGATGAACCAAAGACATTAGAATATGTCATTCGAAAAGGATATGTACTCTTATGAGTAACTAAACCACAAGGAAGAACACCCCAAGGAATGGAAAAATAAAAGTAAGATGGGATTCAAGAATAAGGGGGCCAAACCTTCAAGGTTTAAGAATTATGGGAAGATTTCTAGAATGAGCTTCCCCACAAAAAGTATGAATCAACATAACTTTCCATATCAATGTGGAAATAAAACTTTTGGATCAACCCTGAGAAGAACTGAAATCACAAAGAAGGAACCATTGAAATGTTGGGGTTGTGGAGAAGAACATTTGTTGAGGGACTGCCCTCATAGATAGCTAAGTAGTAAGGGAGTTTACAACATCCAAGAGGCCACCACTTTTGATGATGAGTCCCTAAGTATGCTAAACTTTCATGCAAATTTGGACAATAGGAAATAATACCACCAAACCCCAGTGGTGGAAATAGAAGGTATGGTCACCAACCATATTATTTCTATTCTAATTGACCATGGTTATAATCTAAGTTATATTTCTCCTCAAATTGTTGACAAGTGTAAATTACAACAAGCAAAACATGCTAAACTATGGTTGGTACAACTAGCCAATGGAACAAAAAGAAAGGTAACAAAGGTCATAAAATCATGCCAAATCACTATGAATGGGTTTCCTACCAAATCCACCTTAAAAGGACTTCCTCTATTATCATATGAAATGTTGATTGGAATGGATTGGTTGGAATCCCATAAATCTAGACTGGACCATTATAACAAAACATTAGAATGTGAAGATGACAAAGGGAAGAAAAAAACTTTGCAAGGAATTAAAAAGAATGTCTTAGTAAGACAGATATCAACACTCCAAATGAAGAAGTATTGCAAGAATGGATTCTCTTTGTATGAAATACAAGTATTTAACTCAGTTGAGGGCCAAAAACCAATACTAGAAAATCACCCTATATTGAAAGACGATGGAGATGTGTTTCTTGAAGAAGTACCAGTTTTACCTCTAAGGAGAGACATTAAATTCTCATTAGAGCTTGTACCTGAAGCAATGCCAATGTCCAGAGAACCATTTATGATGAGTACCCTAACCTAGTTGATCTCAAATTGCAACTGGAAGAAATGTTAGACAAGGGTTACATTTGACCTAGCACTACTACATTGGGCGGAAATTACGACAGTTTAAAATTTCGTCGTAATGTTTTTGCTTTTTTTGGACTAAATTTACTTTTTTTTTCGGGGTCCAACTCTTCATCGCTCCAGTGACCAACATTCCACATTGGTTGTTCTAGACCAAAATTCCAACTTTAGTTGTTATAACAACCAACTATAGCACGCGTGAGAATCAAACAGTCATTGACTTATTGTTTGGTCAATTTGACTAAATTCGTTGGAAGACCGACGAAATCAATCTTATATATATCCTAGTTATGAAAAATTTGCTATAGTTGCAACAATCATTTTCTATAGTTGTGTGAGTAAGTTTCTACAGTTGCGACAATCATTCGGGTGTTCTGATGCAATGGTGTTCTGGTTTTTTATGAAATCTTGATTTCAATTCTCTTTCAAGATGAGAAACATTGAATTGATCAGACTCTACATAGCTGAGATTTTGAAGGTCAGTACTTAAAAATTTTCTGTGTGATTTAGTAATTTGGTGGTATTGAACTATTTTATGGTTTATTTTCACTCAAATTATATTTTATGGTTTATTTTAACTCCTTAGAAAGATTTTATAGTTTATCCACTTTTCACAATTTCAAGATCCTATAAAAATGGATCTGAAAATAACTAAAACTGAATATAATAAAAAAAGGATATGACAAGTAAGATCATTGTAGGTCAAATTTAACCTCTTAGCATTACTTGGTAGTCTGTAGGTGAAGATCATGGAGTTTTAGATCTCTATTTGACAGTTTGGTAATTTCTGTCAAAAATAGAAATGCCAATTGGCTTCCTTCTTTCGCCATATGTCTTCAAAACTTAATGAGGAGGATGATTTAACTTCTGATAATTATTATCTTTAATTTGATACCATTCCCACATGTTCTGAAACTCAAAAAACGCAATCTGGGTAGAAAGAATTAAATTCTGGACTCTTCAGCACATTCGACAACTCATTGTTCTTGCATTTTTCCCTTTAGCCGCCGAAAGTCAAAGATTTTGGCGGCTCACTACACTGTCAAATTTTCCACTTAGCCACTGAAAAACCTAAAATAAACTCCTATCTGATACTTTGCATATCTCTACCTCATGAATATCTAGTGATCCATTAAATTATTATTTTTTCCTTCAATTGACGTATTAAAACTCTTAATGTGAAGATATGTATCTAAAAGGAGTTAGAAACTATAATGAAGCAAGATGGAGTAACGATGTTAATTCACAATCATAGTATGAAAATAGTGTTTTGACAAGACACCAAGATGAGAAATAATGACATGAAATTTATTCAAAATATCATTTGGAAAAAAGGGAATCAAATTAGTATATATGACAAAGATTTGTCTAGAGGAATATGCACTCTCTTGGATCCATAGGAATTGGATCTACTAGATGAGGTAATAGTCCAATATAGTTTTTCAATCTCTTTGAATACTTCTTTACAGTCATATTCATGAGAATATTTAATATTTATACACCTAAGAACATGCAGAGGAAACAATAGTGTTGGGAGTCCCAAACAAAATTCAAGGATGAACTACTAGATGAAGGGATGGTCCTTGTTAATATATTAAACCTTGTCCAATGTTAGAAAAATTAAAAAGAAAGTAGTATTTTTAATGGATATAAGTAAGAAAATGGAATATGAAATTATTCCAGATTCAGATCTCATCGACTAGTGCTAGAGAAGAGGAAAATGCACATTAAAAGACATGATAACAAGACTTAGACATGTTTTTTTGAAATTTCTTTCTTAAAGGACAATCTTAGGATCCAACTTGATATCTTTCCTTCCATGTAATTGGCTCATAAACCCATTTATCTTTTGATATCCTATGGGAAACATTACATCCTATGGGAAATATCATAAACCTCTTCCCTTTAAGTTCAATCGTATTTGCCTCTAACATATATAGGTATGGGAAATCATTACACATGCCTGGAAATCACTAGTTTTTTAGTCTCCATCCTTTTTTTTAAGAAAAAAATATCAAAATGATTAAGAATGAAATATTGATGCATGAGAATATATTTCAATCATAGTAAAAATCTCTAGAGTGGCTTCCCAAGAAAAACACCATACTTTGTAATGTTCCATACAATTACAAAAATTTATAAAGATATTGAAAAAAAATCTATAGTATTTGGCAATGGGGATAAATAAATTTATTAGTATCAATGGATTTTCCATCCATTTCTACAACATATGTTGTTACATCATTAAAAAATACCATTATAGAATGTTTGAAATCATTAGGCAAAGGTTATGGGTTAGAGGATGGATGAACTCTCTGTTCCCCACGTTCATCTAAAAGGAAACTAATTTTATTTTATTTAGTAGTTTCAAACTAATATCTCTATCTAATTTTTCATATCAAGTCTTCACAAAATAATTAACCATGTGAATCTATTAGGGTCCTACCCTAACTCCCTTAAATAGATAGATAGATTGATATGTACTGAGGCCATATCTATTAAATAGGGACTATATAGTATATGTAGTGTGAAAGAAATAATTTTAATAAGGCTTACTACAAGGTTCAACCTACTATAAAGTTCCTTCACAAGAGAGTTCCTGCAGGGTTAGATAGAAACTAAAAAATGAAGTAGAATCAAGGTAATGAGATGTCTTGTGAAGCTTATTGTAATGGGAACTCTACTCATCTAGTGGGGTCCTCCTTGATGATGCAAGTGAACATTTCTTTCATCAATAAAGGTAGTAGTACTTCTGGAATTTTGGTTCCCATACAATTGCCTATTTGAATTTTGGTTCGAGATCTTTGTTTGACAGTTGGGCAATTTCTGTCAAAAATAGAAATGTCATTTGGATTCCTTCTTTCGCCATATGTCTTCAAAACTTAATGAGGAGGATGATTTCACTTATGATAATTATTATCTTTAATTTGATACCATTCCCACATGTTCTGGAACTCAAAAAACGCGATCTGGGTAGAAAGAATTAAATTCTTGACTCTTCAGCACATTCAATAGCTCATTGGTCTTGCATTTTTCCCTTTAGCCCCCGAAAGTCAGAGCTTTCGGTGACTCACTACACTGTCAAATTTTCCACTTAGCCACTGAAAACACTAAAATAAACTTAGGTTTAATTTAAGAATAAAATTGATTTATACATTGAAATACCATCTTTAAGAGCTTGTCTCTAAGCCTTTAAATCTGAAGAAATTGAAAATGATTCTTCTGCTTAATGCTTGTCTTATCATGTGATTTGGAATTCATCAAAAAGTTATTTTTGATCGCTAACATAGTGTATTGTTTATCATTACCATACCAAGGAATTGCTTGCCATCTTTGATTGGTTGTCTTCAAATTAATTTTCTTTACATCATCATTTTTTATGAGAATTAAAGTTTCCTTTATGCTTCTTATGTCATGATTTATTTTTCTCCCCATACTCTTTCTTGCACTTCTATAAATTTTGTTCCTCAATTTTGACAACATAATAGTAGGTGGATCGCAACAAAGAGATTATTAGAGGATTAATTTCTGTTTGGATGTTTATGTGTAGGTAAATTTGTTGTTTCAGAACCAAGTGTCATTTAGATTCCCAAATAGCCAGTGTTGTACATTGGATATGAAATGCATTGCTTTCATGCTTTGTTCCTTATTTTTTCTAGATGATTTTAGGTTTCATGCTTTGTCCCTTATTTTTTCTGAACATGTTGTATAATTTTCATTACAAATATCTAAATATATACCAAATTATTTGAATGGATTTGTATATTGTCCTTATAATGTTTCAATGGATTTTTTGTAATAGGTAATTACAATGTCAACTCCAGATGCGAAAAGAGATCTTGTTATGTTAAAGCGGCAAATGGTGATTCATGGTGATGGGAAATGTTATTTCCCTTGTTGTGAATGCAGGGGTTTTAATGGAAGAAGAATACCTTTAAAAATAGTTGAAACACATTGTAGGGAGAATGGGCACGTTGAAAGGGGCAATGAATATCGTCCCATGGTAAGTAATTAGTTATTATAGATCTTTAAGGTTATTATACATTAATTGTTTTTTTTTTTAATTTATCTTTCAAAATAATATTTGTGATATGCTCTAACTGTATTTTATTGCTTCTATTGTTTTTATTAAAGAATAATCATCCTAATAATGTGATGTCGCCTAGCAGGAGACATTTTCATAGAGATAATACTGAAGAACAAGATGAACTTAATCGTGTGGATAATGATGATCACGTTATTCCTATGGAAAATGATGATATTAATAATGCAATTGATGATGATGGGACAAATAGATTGATCCAAGACATTTATAATTCTCCAATGGATGATGATGTCAACTTGGAGGAGGACAACTTGCAGGATGATAATGATGACAATGATCAGGACAATGATGATGAATATATTTTTGATAAACCTATCCTTCAAAATGCCATTGAATCCCTATATGAAGGACCAAAAAAAAGTGTTCTCTCTGTTGTAATGTTGTTGGTCAACTTGAAGGTATCAAATGGTTTGTCAAACACATGTATGACATAGATCCTAAGGTAAGCAACATAATTTTACAGTTTTATGCAATTTTCAACTTTAATTTTATTTTATTTTTAGTGTCAATTGATGTCTAAATTAAGGATGCAATATTTATAATGATTAATATAATTTTCATTATTGATTTTTTTTTTGGTATATTGTTGTTGTAGTTTGATAGGTGAATATTTCTTACCATCGCCAAATAAGTTACCTCGCACATACCGAGAATTATCTGCCATTGTGAAAGAAATTGGAATGGAATATCAGGCTATTGATGCATGCCCCAATGATCACATAATCTATTATGGACAATATGCATCTGAATCGAATTGTACGCAATGTCAAATCAATAGATATCGAACTGATGAATTAACAAAAAAGGTACCTCACAAGGCTCTTCGTTATATTCCCATAATTCCATGCCTGTAGCGACTATTTAGATGTTGGAACATAGCACAGTTTATGGATTACCATGCATAGAATAGAAGTGAAGATGATGTTTTTCGAATGCCTATAGATGGTTCTTTATATAAAAATATCGAAGAAAGATGGCCAATTTTTAAAGAAGAACCTCATAATGTTAGGATTTCATTGGCAGTTGATGGTGTAATTCCATTTGGTGAGCTCAGGGCTATCTACTCAGTGTGGCTTGTTTTTGTTATAAACAATAACTTTCCTCCTTGGAGGTCAATAAAGAGAGAGAACATAATGTTGGCAATGATTGTTCCAGGTATTTTTTTATAACGATATTGTTTATTTAATGTTTAACATTTCATTTGTATTGTTCATTGCACAATTTCATATATGTATACAAGGTGTAGTAATTATGTGTATTTTTTAACCATTTAGGTATGTACCAAGTGAAATATATGAATGCATATATTGATCTTATTGTCAATGAGTTGTTAAAATTATGGGACATCATCACTATGTATGACATCTCTAGACCAATAGGTCAAAGAGGATTTCAATCCCATGGGATTCTTACATGGGCAATTCACGATGCACCGGGACTAACACATTTTTGTGGTATGTAACATGCACTATTGCACTTAAATAAGTTAGATGTTGATGATATTATAATGTTTTTTTTTTAAATAATTGCTTGTTATATAACTAATGCTGCCATTGATGCATATCTTCTAGGTCTTCAAACAAAGGGTAAATTTGCATGTCCAATTTTTGGTCCTAGGATGAGATCTCGTTGTTCAAGAAGTTTAGGAAAGGAGGTGTTTGATGAATATAGGCAGTTTCTCCCTAAGAACCATAGGTATCGAAGAGTGGGATAAAACCATGAAGAATGACACCACAACTATGGAAGTTGGAATATAACAGATCAAATGGTCAATGTAAGTCAATCTTCATCATCGTATGCAATATATTACATTTTTTAATTGTGTTGAATTTTCATGTCTACTGTGTATAATCTAACAATTGTTGTGTTGATTTCATTTACGTAACATATATTTGGTCGTCAAGGCATTGATCTGCTTCCACGAGGAATGAAAAGTTTCCCCAAAAAATTCAGTAGGTTTCCCTACTATGAGAAACGAGAAATAACTCATTTGTTCGACACAATACATATCGAGAAGAACATACCAGAAATGTTGTGGACAATCTTAGATGGAATTCATGACAAAGAATTTTTTTTCTGAAATTTGTAGTGACATTCAAGAAGCCAATCATGCAATGCTAAATATTATTTATTTAAATAGGACTAATGGATTCAATCGAAACAAACTCCCATGGTTATTTAAAGAAGATGAAAGCAATGTTATAAAAGAGATCATTCGAAAAATTAGATTTCCAACAAGATTTTATTCAAACATCAAGAATATATTAGCAAAGAAAGGTGAATTTGGTGGGTTAAAAACCCAGGACTGGCATACCTTCATCAAGGTAATTTCTTTTGTATATTTGTTATGTATTGGTAAGAATTGATGTAATATTTTTAAATTTTGTAAATATATTGTTATTATGAAATCGAAAATTTATTAATGTGCCATTGTTTTGTTACAATATGTGTTACCTCTATCTTTGCCCAAAAACTTTGACAACAATGTAAAACAAGTTATATATAAGCTTGGAAAATACATGAGGTAAATAACGACAGATGAATTACATATTAATATTTATATGTAATAAAAATGTTGTAGAAGTTGTTGATGACATGTGTTTTACTTGTAATATTCATGTATACAATATTGTCTTTGTTGAAACCTATTTTGTTATCGTAACATTTGTAGGTGGTTGTCATCTAAATAAATCCATAAGGAAGATATAAAATATTGGAAGAGACAAATTCCTCGTTTAATGTGTGCAATGCAAAAGTATCTACCTCCAGCATTTTTCAATGCGCAAGAACACTACCTCAGACACCAGGTTGAGGAGATTGAATTGTGTGGACCTATACACACAAGGTCAATGTGGATGGTGGAGAGACACTTGAAGTCATTGAAGGCTTTAGTTAGGAAAAGAGAATGTCCTGAGGGTTCTATGGTGGAGGGGTATATGGTATATCAAATGTTAGTGTATATTAGCAATTATCTTCCTGATTTAGGGAGGAAAATTAATATGCATTGCATTTGGGGTGTTAATAATGTCAAAATATATGAAGTGGAGGTTTTGGTCAGGAATGGTAAAATGAGGAAAGTGAAAGGTATTATATTATTTGATTTTTACCTATATTGTATTTCTTCAATTTATATTATACCTCCATCAATTATTATTATTCATTATTCTTACTAATTTATATTTTTTTTATTACAGTTGGTCGAGTGTGGGATGCACTACATTTATACATTGATAACAATCTTGATTGGATGAAGCTATGGATAGAACAATGTGAACAACATGATGGTAGGTTATCATGGGAAGGGGTGGCTACATTAATTAAAAGATCTCATCGTAATGAAGATCACAATCTTACATAGAGAGAGATTGATTTAGCATAAGGTTTAAAAGATAAACAGGTAAGCATATAAAATTTTACCTGCACTTTTTGTTATTATACAAAATGTTAATGTATTATTTTTTAATATTTATTAAGTTTAAATATGTCTATTAATTATTAATTTATTTTGTACTTGTCAGGAATATTGCATTTGAAGCACCACAAAGCTATGTGGTATAATGGTCTAAAATTTTGCGTCAAAAGTGTGGATGACATGAAGAAAACCACAAATTCAAGGATAAATGCAGTGTTTCAAGTCACTAATGTTTCTTCTAGAAGTGAAAAACATCCAAAGACTAACAGAAAATAGATATTATGGATATTTGGATGATATAATCGAGTGTGACTTCAAATCCTTCAAGATAATTCTGTTTGAGGTCAAATGGTATCGTTTACAGATAAATGAATGTGATCCTAAAAGAACTATTATTCAGCATGACAATGGTTTTACCATGGTTAATACAAGGACATTTGAGCTGGGTCTCGAAATTTATGTTCTTCCCAGCCAATGTGAATAAGTATTCTATTGCGAGGTTCTCAGTAAATCAGGTTGGTTGTTTGTTGTTAGATATGATCCAAGAGGAAGGCCTGTAAAGTATAATGTACCAGAAGAAGATGATATTCAAGAACTAGAAGTTGATAGAGAGGAACATGACGAGGTAGACCATGTATCATCAGATGACGAAGTTGAAGAAGTTGATCGACCATATGATGTAGTTGATAATGTTCTTGATGACACTATATCTGATGATGATATTATCGAAAATTAGGGCAATACTGATGATGATGTTGATATGGCCAATCCATTTGACAATGATTATGAAACACCAGATGATGATACATAATATGATGAGTTGGATGAAGAAGAAGATCAATGATATTCCTACATGTGGTGAGTGATTTGTACTATAGATCTCTAATGTTTTTTTTTTCTTTCATGTAATCTTAGTGTCTTTTTTAATTATAATTGTTGAATCTAGATAGATTGGGTATTGGGGAAATGACAATGTTCATGATGAAAATGATATTGACGATGTTGAGTTTGATGAAGAAGAAGATGAATGATATATAGAGGCATGTTTTTTATATGATGATCTTTATTTTGTATAATATAGTATTTTACATGTTCTTTATTATTTCAAATTGGGTATGGGTAAATTAAGAGTGATTTGATGGGGGGGCATAGTTACAGCTTCCACCTTCATGTGGTTTCCCCTAGTTAGTATAGAATGAACTATTCTTGAAACCAAGAGAAGCTCATGAAAAACAAGGTTTATAGTATAGTTGAAATTTGACTCATCATCGACACCCCCCATTTTTTAGGGGGTTCGGGAGTAACGCCCCTGATCCAAATTCCAGTTGTCCATCTCCTATTGATTGGTCTGAAGAAGTTCTATACTTTTTTTCATACAATCAATTTTCAAAGTCGGCTAATTTCTTGAGATTCATGCCCAAAGATATGTAGATTGACTACTGCTTCTGGATTTTTTAAAACTAGTTAAGATTGAGAGAAGCATATTCTCCTTCATCTCTTTCATCAACATCAACCCATCCTTCAAACAACCTGATTTTCAAAATGCCCAAATCTTCTCATTAAATGTATTTGTGGTCAATTTCCCCACAAACTTCTCCATTCTCCATTTGGAAAGTCAGGTTTTCTCATAAAAGTTTTGGTTTTTTGAGCCAAATTTTGCATTTTAAGCTAAGTTAGCTCTCAGTTTTGGGCATGGTAAAAGATGACTTGACTTAAAGAACTTAGCCTGAAATCCAAGTTCCTACTCCCCGATCTAGTAACTTCACAGAAAGACAAATAAGGTTAGGTATTCTTGGCATTTTGGAAAAAAAGGTATAAAGGGATTTTTCATGGCACCTTCTCCAAGCTCCAAGTCTTTGCACCTGCACATGTAACACAATACACAGAATACCAAGTATGGAAAGAAATTCCGAGCCCAACCAACATTAGGAGGCTAATAAATTCTCTTCCTATCATTGCCAACTACAAGTATCTCTTGGAAACATAAGAAAAAAGTGCAATCAAGTGAACATAATCCTTAGAACCATAAACCCTAATTTAGTCAAGTGAACATAATCCTTAGAACCATAAACCCTAATTTAGTGGAGTCATTGAAAGTTGTCCCTAGTCTTAGTTGTCACCCTTCATGGCAGTTGTCACACAGTGATCATTATATTAGAACGTTCGAAGCATGTGGTCATTGGGATCATGAGGCTTTATCTCCTTCACTATATTCTAGCATTTTTTATTCTTTTTAAATCTTTATGTAATATGAAAAAGACAAAAAAATCAAAAGACATAAAAAAGAATAGCATGGGGGTGGTGTAATTTATATCTCTATGATTTAGTAATTAGGTGGCATCTATAAGTTTTGTTTCCCTTGAAAAAATAACTTATTTTGATTCAATTGGGTTTTAGTATTGTCGTGGGAGATGTACCATGTGTTATCTCTCTAGGAGTCCTTCTCAGGTTGTAGCTTGAAGAAGCCTGGTAACTTAAAATGTTTTGGTTTTCTTATCTGTTGGATCAAATGGGATACATAAATGATTGGTTCACACTTAAGACACTTAATAATATAACCAGATGAGACAATGCTTTCAGAATTCAATAATCAGATAAGTAATTGAACTAGTGGGTGAAGAAAGTCTACATCTATCAACTAGAACACATATGTGATGGGGTGAATAAAGATAGCACAGATTACTTGTTAAATCAATGTTTATGAGTTGACCAATGATATGACAGTCATTTTCAACTAGAAAAACTTAGATAACAATAATAATTCAAAACACAGGAAAAGAGAGAAGATGACAATCTGACATTAACAGTGAAAGGAACTTGTGATCTGTATTATATAAAAGGTCTTAGTACAAAAAACATCATGGTATAGTATCCAAAATCAAACCATCAGTCTATAAAATTGATAGGATTTATAGCCTTTACAAGCAGTTTCAGATCCTGAGAAATTGGATCTGAAATACTAATAATAGAAAATTGTTACAAAAAATATTTCAAAAAGTATGGATCTAGTCCATTTCTAGAATTTGATTTGTCTTCAATCCTCTAAGTCTTCGACAGCTACATGATAGTCCTGATGTATGATGACAAGGCTAGTTTCTTTCTTCAACAACTAGATATGTTCCTCAAGATCAGTAAGTAATCTTCAATAATGATAGGCTAATCATCAACCTAGCTACCTTGTTTAATGCCTCAAAACTATGAAACAAGATGCCAAAATGTATGGAGCAATTTGTTTGATATTACTTTATGCTTCATCAACTAAACTCCCCTTTGCTTGAGTGCCAAATATTCAAAATCTGTTTCCAACAGTTTCGGCAGCTCTTTTGCCCTGAAAAATGCAAGTTAGCCATCGAAAGACCTAATTTTCGGCAGCTAACTATGTGTTGTTATGATGATTATGCCACCAAAAATCCTGTGTTTGTTAAAAAGATAAAAACTTCAAAATTTAGTATTTTCCTTGATTATTTGGATTGATCCACTTGCAAATATTGAGCAACCTCTGCAAGGACATGCAAATATGGGTGTGTAGCTATTTCAACCTTCAACTTTTTGATCTTTTTTCTTCAAATGCCTAGCTAATCTACATAGCTTGTAATTATCCTTTATGATCCTCTTCTTCTTCTTATTTTCCTTTACACTTTCAAGTGCCAATATTTCCAAGGTTGCACTGGTTTCTACAAAATTCTTTGATAGAGTCTCATATCTGGCCTTTATTACCCTCTCTATCACTTCCTGTTGTGCTATTTTCTCTTTGAGTTTCTTAATATTTTGTGATTTGCTAAATTTCCTCTTGCTTGATGTTTCTCCTTCCTCATAACCTGTGAACCTCTCAGTTTCTGGTGCTTTCTCCATAGAAAATTCTATGTTCTGATCAGTAGGGACCTATTCTTTGTTTGGCTCAGAATCAGATTCTAAGAAGGGTAAGTTAAGCACATTTGTTTGCTTGGTTTGCTGAGTTGAAGCTTGCTCTGCAGCTTCCTTGAAAACCAATTTCTTCTTTGCCTTCTTGAATTTTGAGTTGCATGTTGGTTCTTCTGAGAGTTCAAGGGTGATGGATCTCCTCCTATTTAGACTACTCTAAGGAGTTGGTTGATTTTTTCTTGATTTCCTCTCGTCTTTATCAGGTTGAGTGTCTAACTCAAAACCTCCCCAAAACATGAAGTGTTCCCATGTTCTTTCTCTCTTCCTCAATTCTTCTACAAGAATCATTTTGATCAAACCAAAATGAAATAAGGTGTTCTGGATATGGCCAGGTTCATCTTGGACCTTGTGTGACATCTTTGTCAAGATCTTGTGAAAATAATATGGTATATTGAGAGGAACCTTTCCTGTAAAGTGGTCCATAAGTTTGAAGTGGTATAACATGGCCCTATCATACCTTCCCTATGTAGTTATATACAATTGTATGGCTTTGAGAAGAGTCTTCCACTTCTCCTCCAGATGAGAAATGTGGGTATCCCTATTCCAAATGATGTCTTTGCTTTAAATAAGGTCTAAACTCTAGATTCCATGTGACTGTAGTTTTGAACCATTTTTTCCCTGTTCTTGGCATGCATGTAGTAGAGTCTATGGCTGCTTCATCAACTTGTATCTCCAAAGGGCCAACTATGGTTTTTTTTCCATCATAAGATTTTGCAAAGGCTTCTGTGATACCCTGGTGGTAACCCTCTTGTAGCTTTTCCACATAAGTGAGACAGCCTGGATCTGAGAAATACTGATGAATCTCTAGATGAGATTGTAAATATTGAATGATGTCTAACTCCTTCCTGAGAGGTGGACCACCTCGTTTCTTACCCATTTGCAAAACAGAATATAACCTGTAGAAACCCGAAATAGATAAATTATCAATCGAAAGAACTTGTTGGCGATGAAGAAAAAAATCCGTATGATCAACTGGTGGAGGAGAAACATTGTTTATAGGAATTCAAAACTCGTGGAATTTGAATTTGAATGATGACCATAATGATGATGCAGACAAGATATGACAACGAGCAGATGAAATTTAATAATGATTTGATAACCCTTAGGACCAATAGGACATCACACCTTCACATAGGCTGTAAAATTGAATTCGGAATTATTATTCCATAACTAGTGATAAGGTCATGTAAGAATGCCAATCTCCCATAAAAATGGTCATCCTCCCTTTATGACATGTGTGCTTCCTTTTCTCTTTTGAACTCCTAAAGAGGCGGTGCCCAAAACCGCTTATGCACTTTCAGTGGCTCCTTCTTGTTTCCAAAAGTTGCACTTGCCACTAGAATCTTGAATTTTCGGTGGCTCTTTCTTGTTCCAAAAGTCACATTTGCCTTCCGAAGCTTAACTTATTAGTGGCTCCTTCTCAACTTCAAAACAATGGTTAGCCACCGAAAAGAATTTTCTTTGATTTTTGAAAGCAATAAACAACAAATCGATTTATTTTGGAATTTCTCACTTATTCCCTTTGCTTGGAGACCATAAACCACAAAAAATTAAAAATGACACTTATTCATGACTATGCTATCACCTAAAAATAAAATAAAATGACAAGTTTATTTTAGGAGATAACACCATGATTTTGAGTTTTCACTTCGATGATTGGTTATTCTTCTAGTCTTTATGGAACACCCTTCAATGTATCTTGAATTATTGGTGTATGTAATTGGTCCCTTTTGTTGTCGATTGTTTCCCAAGTCATCATTAGGTCATGCACATGTTAAAGGGAATTTTTTATCTTGTGTTGGACATTTCTCAAATATCTTTACCATCCATATAAACCTTCCCAGTGCCAAGTTGTACTTAGTGGTTTGTTCTTTCAAAGTTATTGTCCAAGATCTCAATTCATGTTCCTAATATTATTTCTCACCAATTGATGATAGATACCTCAATGCCTTCCTTTTAGAGAATATATTCCTATAAAATTCAACTCATTATTTTGGGAAGTGGATTTAGAGACATTTGCAGTAACTTGGGGCATCATCAGTGGTATGTTCCATCACATGTGACAGTGGGTATACAAGAATGAGACCTGGTCGATTAAGTCTCGTAAGTGTTTGACATCATATCATATGTTCATAATTTATAGAATGTAATTTGTACACTTGTTATCACCTTGTCAATATTATAGTATAGATCTATATTCTTCCCCCCTTTCCCCCTTGTGCCCCAATTCTCATGTAGTTGACAATGTATTTCCATGCATAAATATTAGAATTAGTAGGAGCTTGATTAACCTGAAGATTTATTTAGAGTTTCATGTGTATTTCAATTTACCTTGTTTATCTAGAAATTTCAAGTGGAATGAGAAACATTTTATTTGTTTGATGTGTGTGCAAATTTGATATTGACTCTAGATTTGGAATTAACCAATTTTCTCACAAGGTGAAGGAAAAATGTCAGTGTAAAGCTATTTCTCTTATGTTTTTTTCTTTGATCTTTTGTTATGAATATGATCCCTAGGGAAAGGCAGATGGTGATCTATCCTTCTTTCTATTGGTGAGCTCAAGATACTCATCATGGACTTGCATTAGAGTAGGTAGATTTACCTTTAAAAAAGGCACAACCATATTTCATTATCGTAAACCTTCTCCATGAAGGGTACACAAAAAGTAACTATGATGAAACTCATTGGACATGTGCTCCACTAGTAGGAATATAAAAAAAATACATAAAATACAAATGTTGACCTTGTTACACATTATTTTCGCATCCCTATGATCGTTAATGATGTAAACCTATCTGTTGCCTTCAGAGGGGTCAGTGGCCTAAGTTCCTAAAGAGAGAAGGGAGAAGAACTTCTCCTGAGAAAAGAAGTTGCTTTTTCCTATGTAAAAACCTTATAAAAAGGGAAGTTCATAGGTTTCTATATAGGAATGGTGCGAGAATGACCCATTCTCATAGGTTTCACTATAGCCAGGGTGCGAGGTGTTCGCAGGTTGCTCTATAGCTAGGGTGCGAGAATGCCATCACGTGGGAAAAAAGAGTGTTTTCTCGAATCTTCTAGAAAGAGAAACTTCTATGGTGAGGTGCCATCCGAATGGTTTGGATCTTACTCGCTTTCATGATTTAGTGGGATCATCCTAACCTCCTCACCTTATCCTCTTCAACTTATAAAAGGAGAGGAATTCTCATGGAGAAAGTTAGCTTGAGCTTGGGTTAGGTTTGTTGGTTCTTGAGCTTGTTAGCTTTGGCTTGGTTAGAGTGGCTTTGAGATTTGCTTTGTCAAGATAGATTGTGATTAGCTATTAGATCTATGTTTTCAGAATCCTTAGAGCAAGAAGTGTGTGGGGAACGAAGGACAGTTGGAGGTGACCTTATGACATCAAGGCCATGGTTGTAATCTCTCTTTCACATTTAATATAATACAGTAATATGATTCTTTCCCATAAAGCTAATGTCACTTTATTGTATAACTCCTTGATCATATACTTAGATTGATTGTTGAATATGTTGAGTTTTCTTCACTCCATTTGGTTTGTATTGTTTTGGTCTTGACTGTACGAGAGAATTGGAGCGAAGTGGGAGCAACAAAGACCAAAGGAAGCATTAATAAGGTATGTTCCTTGTTCTTTCCTCTTATTTAATTCAATGGTTAGAATCTAGGGAAAGAGTCATGTTCTGTCTTGCTTTGTTCTAGATCTAGGTGGATCTAGGGAGATCGGGTTGTGTCTGCACTTACAGATTTATCCAATAACAGACCTCCATAAGTCATCCCACTGTAGTAAGGAACATGGGTGAGTGGGAGGGCATTGGCACCAAGATTCATACTTTACATCACAACAATAGGTGTATCCATCACAAAGGTTGATCTTGTTGTAGATTCAATACACTAAGAGGTGGTTGACTATTATTCTTTACTACAACAACAAAATAGAATGTGTGTGTATATACAAATAATAAAGAACTATTTGAACTAGAAATGACATTTCCTTCAGAGGTATGACCAGAGAGAGAATCAATTAAACACTTTGTATATACATGTAATTCCTTAACAAATATTGTGGAAATGGGATCTAAGTGAACATAGTCAAAATTGTGTATGGATGAGCAATTATTGATGAGCCTATACATGCTTACATTTAGGATTATTATATATATAGTAATAATAATAATATTTTTTTAAGGTCACGACCAAGCCACACCAAATTGGTGTATGAGACCCCCCTTGTTTGTGGGACTTATTATATCTATCTATCTATCTATATATATATTATATTAAATATAAATAAATAAATAAAAAACAACATAAAAAAAAAAACCAAACCAAAATCAAACTACACTATCACTACATGACTATAACTCATATTTTTGAACTGGCGTGAATAGCTTCACACATGCACACAGAGTGGAGGGTAGAAGGGGAGAAGGAAGAACACACACACTGATATTCCTTAGAATTCCCTGGAAAAAACCATGGTATGCAACCCTCCTTTCTAAGCAATGTTTCTGGATACGCGGGCATGTATGTTGTTGAACCCATGATTTTTGAAGGAATGAAGGAAACCCACAATGTCCCAAAAATGGTGCTGCAAAAATAGTCTCTAAACCCTAAACCCCCAAATGGAATTAGAGAGACTAAGAGCAGTTTTGGATAAATCCCTTAGTTTAAATCCCTTCAAACTAAACGATTTCTAATGAAGCATAATCACTCACATGGGATGGCATCATACCTTCTTACTCAGTGATTTATGTCTCCCATCGATGATATGAAGACAAGTATATGTCCAAGATTTTAGTTTTACATTTTTTTGTTGGCCTCACCCAAATCGCAGTGGTAACAAGGAAAATTTGCCTCCATATTAAGCTATTGATCTCGCACCTCGAAGGATAATGATTTAGTGTTGTGTTGACTCTGTATTTGTTTTTTATATTTTTGTTTGACTTCCTTTTCTTCCAAAGAGAATCATTCAGTATGTTATTCCATTTTTTTCCTACCCCTTCTAAAGAAAATCATTGAGTATGAGTCCTATTGGTATATTACCATTCTCATTTACCTCCCAAGCATAGCGATTACTCATTTACCTCCCAGGCATAGTGATTGCTTCCATAGTGATTTGAAGATAAATGACGGTCGACAGTGGCTAGAAATTTCATGAAGAGCATCTCTCCCTTAAAAAAATGAATTACTTACTGTCTTCATGCATTTATACTTTCCCTCTCACCTTCTTGGAGAAATGACAGCAACAGTTAAGGGTAAATTTTCCATCCCACGAGTTAGGATTGGGTAACTTTTATGTCCCATGAATTAGGATTGGCAGGATACTTGATATTATCTAGTAAATTTGAATCCCACCAATCAATTCCTACGCTAGAATGAACACTTGTAGTTATTGAAGGATACAAGTGTTTTTGGCCTACATATGGAGTGCAATAGTATATGAAGAATCCATTCTCACCACTTTCAGGGAATCAAATGAAGGAAAACTTAAGTATACAAGTTTTAGGTCTCCAACATTTATTCATCATATTTATTTTCGGAAATGTCTTGTCTCTCTCAAGGGTTTGATGCTCAATTTCGTCACATGAAGACTTACATACATCATCTGCTGGTTGAAAAGTTTCATTGGAGAGTGTTATAATAATTTCTCAAGACCTACATACATTATCTNTTTCATTGGAGAGTGTTATAATAATTTCTCAAGACCTACATACATTATCTGTTGGTTGAAAAGTTTCATTGGAGAGTGTTATAATAGTTTATCTAGATCTCGTTATCGAGATTTATATGATGTTTCACCATGCTCTATGGGTAACCCTCTTAGAGAATACATAGAAACTCATGAAGCACACATGGCTATGATGTGAGGTAGGGATGTCATCTACATTGTTGGACCTAAACCCCCATATATTAGTCGCTCTAATTCTTTCTTAAGTTGGATTCCCTTCCAAAAACTTTAACAGATAAATCCCTTAGAGCGACTAAGAGCTAGTGGAATATGTGGTGGTACAAGGAGTACCCGAAGGGGTAGGGGGTTGGAGGGATTAATACAAAGGGAAAATGAGAGCGGAGCCATGTTGTTGACACCTATTCCCTAGAACATTTATGCTCCACAAATTGATATAGTGTCATGTTGATACAATGATTGGGTTGCACATTTATTGATAAACCTATGTTATAGAATGTGATAGCATGTGATCGCATGTGTGTGTGTATACAAAGGATAAATAACTATTTGAACTAGAAGTGACATTTTCTTCATAGGTATGAGTAGAGAGCGAATCAATTAAACACTTTTTAAATACATGTAATTCCTCAACAAATATTGTGGCAATGGGATCTAAGTGAACATAGTCAAAATTGTGTATGGATGAGAAATTATTGATGAGCCTATACATTCTTACATTTAGGATTATTATATATTATATATATAATATATATTATTATATATTATATATATTATATATATAATTTATAAATTATATATATTATATAATATATAAATTATATTATATATAAATAATAAATAGAAAAACATAAACACATAA
>CBVK0100099554.1:0-24438 GCA_900067695.1 Picea abies | reverse complement strand
GGGCATATTATATTAGTAATATTATTTTATTTATGTCGAATTTAAGCCATTAGTTGTAATTATACCTCCTAGTCTCCTATATATACCAAGGAGACATTTTCATTTTGAATCATCCTGTACTTGAACATTTAAGTGGGGTAAAAGGAGGTTTCCCCCTCGAAGAAGCTTATTATCTGAAATTATCTCTTATTCAAGGTGTTGAGTACTTTTCCTGAGGTTTTTCTATGCTATATTGTTGTTTGGTTCTTAAAAAAATATGGCTAATTACAGTATGTCAATATTCATTTGATGCTTTAACACACACAAAATTCAAGTATAACAAATTTTTAAAGGAAAGATCCTCGAAACTATGTACTCCTAGTGAAATAAATACTTAAAAAACTATTTAGAGTTGTCTTATTAACAAATTTCAAAAACTATTTACATATATACAATAGAAAATTCAGAAAAAATTTCAAGAACAAGGGGGGACTTCCCCATCTACTAAGGCCAATGCCTTGTCAGCTGACATGACCTATAGAAAATCTTCTTTGGAAATGGGATTATGATAAAATTTAAGTCGGTGTCCATTTACCACAAAGGAGACTTGTCCATCGCCAAATGTTTTAATTTTTACAGCTCCATTGTCATATACAGTGTCTACCTCATAAGGGCCCAACCAATAGGTGGTAAGTTTTCCTTTGAAGGTTTTGAATTGGGAATCAAACAATAGATCCCAATCACCAGGTTGGAAGTGCTTCTTCTTAATAAACTTATCATGCCACTTGTTTCTCTGGTTTTGGATTAATATCATCCGTTGGATGGAATCTTGCCTGATTTCATCCAATTCATTCAATTGTAGGGTTCATTGATTCTGAGCCTTATCCAGGTTCAATCCTAATTCTGCGGCAATATGGAAGGTCCTTACTTGGAATTCTATAGGTAAAAGTACTTGTTTCACGTACAATAGATCATAAGGGGTGTGCCCAGTGGTATTCCTCCAGGTAGTCCGGTGTGCCCACAAAGCCTCTGGGAGCCTATCATCCCAATCCCGATGATGTAACTGTATAGTCTTGGTCAAGATGGCTTCCAAAACTTTGTTTGTGGATTCTACCTGACCATTGGCTTGCGGGTGGTATGGAGAAGATTGACAATGTTTAATGCCATATTTCTCCATTAGCTCTTTCATCAACTTAGAAGTGAATTGAGTGCCTTGGTTGGTAACAATTTCACGAGGGACACCAGAGAGGGTAAAGATGTCTTCATAGATAAATTAGACAACAAACTTCTTTGTAGCCCTGAATAGGGATTTTGCCTCTCCCCATTTGGTGACATAGTCCATACAAACCAAAATATATTTCTTCCTACAGGACATGGGTGAAATTGGTCCTACAAAGTCGAGGGCCCATTTTTTGAAGGGTTTTATCATAACTTGGGCCTACAAATGCATTTACTCAGATGATGTAGGTATTCCTATCCTTTGGAAACTATCACAACCTCTCACATATTTGGCAGCATCTTTGAAAATGCTAGGCCAATAGTAACCCGAATGTAACACCTTATATGTTGTATGTTTGTCAGAAAAATGGCCACCACATGGTCCATCATGACAACTTCATAGTATTTTAGGTGCCTCGTCCTCTTGGAAACATCTATGAATAATCAAATCAGGACTTGTGCGAAAAAAATTATGACCAACCCAAGAGTAATTAGCACTCTGTGTAATAATTTTCCGCTTTTCATGAGGTGACAAATGAGACGGTAATTTCCTAGTGGCCAGATAATTTTCCATATTTTCAAACCATGGGGTATTGACATAAAGGGAAAAGAGGTGCTTGTCTGGGAAATTATCATCTACAGGGATATCATCATCCTCATTTTGTATTTGTAAAAGAAAGTCATCTACTACATTATCCTTTCCAATTCGGTCAAGCACAGTGATGTTAAATTCTTGCAATAACAAAAGCCACCTGGTCACTCGACCATTAGTTATAGGTTTATTGATGAGGAACATAATGGCCGAATGATCGGTATGTACAAATACTTCATAACCTGTAATGTAATGAGGAAACTTGTTAATAGCATGAACAACTGCCAAAAATTCTTTCTCAATGACTGTGTAGTTCAACTCGACAGGGGACAAGTTCTTTATTACAAAATAAATGGCCTAGGACTAATGGTCCTCTTTCTACCCTAATACCCCTCCTATTGTGGTGTTGGAGGCATCAGTGGATATATGAAATGGGAGAGTCCAATTGGGCCCTCTAAGAACTGGTGCCATAGACAACTTAGCTTTCAGGGTTTCGAAGGCAGTTTGACACTGCTCAGTCCAAACAAAATCAACATCTTTTATTAGTAATCCAAACATAGGTGAAGCAATCTTTGTAAAATTTTCAATAAACTGCTGGTAATATTCGACATGTCCAAGAATGCTTCACACCTCTTTCTGAGGCTTGGGGGGTAGAAGTCTGACCATGACCTCAATCTTTGCAGGTTCGACTTTTATCCCTTCATATGAAACATGATGTCCTAGAACCACTCCTTCAGTTAACAACATTTTTCATTTTTCATGACTTAGAGACAGGTTCATTTCCTAGCATTTGATGAGGAATTTTTCTAAGTTGTCTAAGGATTCCTAGTAAGTGTTTCCATAGACTGTGAAGTCATCCATGTAGACCTCCACACAATCATGAATAAGATTGGAAAATATCCCTAATACTGCTCGTTGAAAAATGGCAGGAGCATTACACAATCCGAATGGTAAGACCCTATAGGCATAGGTTCCCCAAGGACAAATAAAGGTAGTCTTGTCCTGGTCCTCGGGTGCTATAAGAATCTTTTTGTACCTATTGTACCCATCTATAAAGGAAAAACACTTCTTTCCAGATAAGGTATCTAGAACTTGGTCAATGAAAGGGAGAGGAAAGTAGTCTTTCAAAGTGGCCTGGTTGAGTTCCCAGAAATCAACACAAATTATCCATTTCCCAGTCACTTTCTTTGGAACCACTACAAGCGTCCCCACCCACTTGTTATCAGAGATGGGATAAATAAATCCGACATTTAACAACTTTTGGATCTCTTCCTTGGCTATATCTTTAAGTGTTGGGTTCATCCTTCTCTGGGGTTGCCTAATAGGTGTTACTTCCCCCTGGTTATATATCTGATGGATGCATGTGTCAGGGTGTATACCCTTCATGTCAGTGTATTCCCAGGCAAATTATCTTGATTGTTCTTTAAGGATATCTACTAATTGTTTCTGTTGGTTTGCATCTAGCTCAGAATTTATATTTAAAACTTTTCTTGGACTAATCTCATAGGTCATAGTGTAAGACATGGAAGACTCATCTATATCGTAAATAAAATATGTTGAAGACAAAATGGATGGGTCTAATTGTTCTTGAAATTCTTCCCCAAACATGTATTCAAATTGGGGAAAAGACTATGGAAAATCCACACATGTGATAGCAGAAATAAACTGGTTTAGCACATTTTATGTTGTGTGCTCTTGAAGTGCCCATGCATGGTCACTTGGAAATATGGGTTCTTCCCAGTCCTCATTATTGTATGGGAATTCAAGCCACCATAGGTTCTCCATAATATGTTGAGTTGGAGGGTAAATGGTGAGCTTTTGGATAGAGAGACCATTTGAGATGGTCATTTCTCCTTTTCTACAACCAATAAATGCATTGGTTGTGGCTAACCAAGGTCTTCCCAAAATAACAGGATGGTCTTTGGTAGGATCCTTTGAATGAATGACGAGAAAATCTACGGGGTACTCCCATGAGGCTAAAGTAACCATGATATCATCTAAAATTCCTTCAGGTATAACCCTAGTCTTATCTTCTAATTCCAAAATGGTTGGGGTAGGTCGAAGAAGAGGTTGTAACTGTAATTGTTCTAAGGTAGTAGTGGTCATAACATTGATGGTTTCCCCTAGGTCTATGAGAGTGTTTCCAATGGAGACCTCATTAGTAGTTGTAGTCACTACGGGGTTTCCTAGATTCCCATATTTTGCTAGTTTTGGCTACTCTGAGATGTATTCAGAAAGTCCTGCTACCAAATGTACTATAGGAGGGTCCTTTTTCTTCCTACCTAGATTCTTGATACATAATTCTTTGACTACCTTATTGTATATTGGAATGTCTGTAATGGCTTGAAGCAGAGGAATCTTGACAAAAATATTTTTCAATTCATTCAAAATGTCAAATTTTAGTCGGGTGGTAGGTTTCTCGATTACCAATCGGTCTGGATAAGGAGGGGCCTTCATAATTTGTGAAGGTTCATTTTGGGGAAGCTTGGGTTCTTGATTCTTTGGGATAATAACATCTTCCCATATAGTGTCATTCGTGGGTTGTTTGGTGGTTTCTTCTTCTTCTTCTTCTTCTTCTTCCTGGATGACCACTGAACGTCTCTACCTATCTAGAACTTTTCCCGATCTTAGTTGAATTTCCTGTAATGGAACATGAGTAATAACATATGTCGGGAAGGCTTGCATCTCAACATTGTGAAGAGGTTGAGGGGGCTTATTATTGGGATTCGACACTGGCTGTGTCAGTAATAGTGTTGGTCTTGGGGAGCTTTCATTTTGAAATTGTAGCGATTTTTGTTGTGGAATAGGAGGTAAAGATGGTGGAACAAAACCTGGCAGAAGTTGTGAAGTGTTCAATGAGAACTGAGGATAAGGGTGGTTGGACATATGGATAGGTGGAGCTTGAGGGTTTCCTTGGTTGTGTCCTCCTCTCCATCCTTGAAATCAAGGATGTTGGTACTGAGTAGACCATTTTTTCCAACCTAGTGAGTTCCACTGTTGTTGTTGATAATAGGGTGGAACTTGAGACTGTAGAGCCGGGTATGTGGGTTGATTCCTAGGCTACCATAGCATCCTAGATGCATAAGAAGACTCCCTAGGATTTCCACTCCTGTAGATGGCTAATAAACGGGGCAACAATGGACATTTTTCAGTCACATGGTCTTATGTATAGAAGCCATAAACTGAAATGTTATCTAATGGGCATTCCCTTGAGGAATACTTCCTCCTGCATCTTGGGAAATATATGCTCATTGCTACATTTTCCTCCTCTTGTTTCTTTTTTATTTTTAGGGTGTCCATCTGGGAACCTATTGTTCTTAAGATATATGTCTTAAATTTCTCTAAAAGGTTCCCTATCTCTACTCTTGTGATACCACTTGAACTAATTGGTTTTAATTTTCTATTGTAAGGGTCCCGAACATTCTTTCCTGTTTTGGCTCTACTCCTTGAGTAGTTTTTACACATTTCACATATTTCAGCAAAAGGTTTATGAGAGATGTCACCTAATTCCATCAGGTTAAGCATCTCTAGATATTTTTCTGAAATTCCCTTAAGGAAAAGAGCCCTAATTGCATCCTCTGGAAGGTCATGGTATTTTGACTTCTGGGAGATGTAACCAAATCTTTCCATATAATCTTCGAGGGTCTCATCTTCTAATTGTTGGATTTTAAATATTTCATTACGAGACTCTTTGGTCTTGCAGTAGTCTTGGTACTTCTTAAGAAATATGTCTTTCATGGCTTCCCAAGACCTGATACTAGATTCTCCCAACCCCATGAACCATCTTAGTGCAAAGTCTTTGAGGGTGGAAGGAAAGAGTTTTAATTTTGGGGCATCTTATATGTAGTTGTAACTCCTACACAAGATGTCAAATTCAAATAGGAAGGTGTCTCAATATTCATTATTTTTACCGTAAAAGGTAGGCAACGCTGAGAGAGGAATATTCTTCATGTTGACATTTGGAGTGGTGTCCAAAGTCAGAAAACCGGAGGTAGTTTCGGTTTGGTTTCCAGTTTCTTCTTCCTCCCCATGTCTTACATTGTTATGGTCCTCCTGATCATCCATATTGGCTTGGTTTCCAAAAAGAGAGTACNNNNTATGGTCCTCCTGATCATCCATATTGGCTTGGTTTCCAAAAAGAGAGTACTTAGGTGGTTTTATCTTTGAAGAAAACAAGGTTTCCCTTTGATGGAAAGGTCTTCCTATGGATTGGATGCTTGGGACTCTACTAGAGCCGGTTGAGACTATTGCTTCCAAATGTTCTGTGTTAATTTGATAGATGATTACATTGGCTAAACTACCAAACAAAATATTCACATGTTCAGGCTGTATGATGTCCTTAAAATTAGGTTCCCCTGGTGGTGGTGTAAAAGAAAAGGTTGTATTGTTTGGTTTTGTGGAATACTCGAGTGGTCTTTCCTCCTTTCCTAATATGATTGATGCCTCACTTTCTTGTTCTATAGTGCTCCCTATGTTAGTCTCTTTAGAGACTATTTTAGCTCTTTAATTTGAGCTAGCTTCTGTTTTTCGGTATCGGTCTAAGATTTTTATAAGTGAAACGTTCCTTCCCCCAAAGAGATCAGAAGGAACCCTGGTTGAAAGGTATGATTTATATTTAATGTATCTACCTTGTGGGTCTCTATGCCTATTCATGAAATAAAACAAAAACAAAATAAAAACGCTACCATCTGGTTTCTACGTCTATTCATGGAAGTAAACAAAAAAGGTTTGGGGGAACCTGCTATAGTAGATGCGCAGGTTCTTACCTCTCATATTAAATCTCCCCCACCACCAAGCTAAAGCTAAGGTCTAAGGATGATCTATTTCCTAACTACTTCTTAGCTTAAAACAACTCCCTGAGAACGACGCCAAATATGATGGGTGTTATATATGCACTAAAAACACAGTAAAAACCCTTAATTAAATTGTCAACCTGGGATAAGTAAACTTAGAGTTGTAGAAAAATATATGCCAAGGGTAGAAGGGTTGGTATGAGTATAGTATAACTAATGAAGGTAGCTATCTAAGACTAATCTACTCAAGAAAAACTATCTAATGAGAAAACCCTACTAAGAAACTTGAAACTAGGTAACCTAAGTACTTTTGCGCCAAGGATCGATGGATAGTTCCTAAGAAAGCAAGTAAAACCCTATGTAACAAGGATCGATGGATAGTTCCTAAGAAAGCAAGTAAAACCCTATGTAAATCAAACTAGTTCAACAATAAGCAATAAGCAAACTACTTTAAGCATAACAATAAGCAAATGATAAAAGAAAACTATTTTAACTTGCCAACCTCCATTCAATGAGCAACTATCCTATGAAAGCAAGTAAATAAACAAGCAAGCAAAGACACCTAACTAACCTACAAAAGAATGTAAACAAGCAAGCAAAGAAAACTATCTAACCTATTAAAGCAATAAACAAGTAAGCAAAGACAACTAACTATCCTACTAAATCAATAAACAAGTAAGAAAAAAAAACTAACTACTGCAAGAAATCAAACTAAAACTTCTCATTGAACAACTGTCTAGCCTAGGAGGCAAGTGGACTAAATATTCAATGCAAAACTATTTCTAATGCATGAAAGGAAATCTATTTTATTGAATGCAAGAAGAACTACCAACTAATTCTTAATCTATGATAAGTAAACTACTATCTAATCTATCAAATCAAATACTATATATCCTACAACAACAATAAAACTTTATTCTAATCTATGAAAACAAGAAAATATATCTATGAAAGCAGGAAAACTATTTCTTTTAACTATGAAAGAAAGAAAACTATTTCTTAATCTATGAAAACAAGAAAACTGTCTTTTAGCCTATGACAATTCAAATATAATGTTGGTGGTTGTGTGAATGTCTTCGGTGTCAGATGATATCTTGATGGAACTTGACAACAAAGGACAATTCAAGCGGTATGAGCTCAACATTAATCTCAATGGAAAAGTGAAAGGTATGGATTAAACAATCCAATGAGAATTTAGCCATGACAAAACAATGTTAAATGCCCTACATATTCATGTATAAACCATCAACAACATAACAAGATCATCATTGTACTTCTATACTACATAAGAAAAACTATATTCAACCATTAACTAAGAATTATAGTTGCAATTTAATTCTAAAAAAGGAAATTACATAAATGAAACTATGTTACATCTATTCTAACAATTCAAAGTTCAAACTACAATAAGAAAGTTCTTGAAAACAAAAATTAAACTACGATATTTAAAAGTAAACTAACAACTACATTAACCAACAACTAATTAAACAAAATTTGTATAAAAATGAGATAAGAAGGCTATAATTAAGAACTAGAATTAATTCTATCCATCCATCAAATCCCTATCAAAGAAAACCCAAATCAAAACTATGTTCTATTCTAATTAAAACTTTGTTTTAAACTTGACTATAAAATCATAAATCAAAGCATAATATAACATCTAACTGCACACAGGGTTAGTATAGAGACTTGCAAGTCTATTCCTAATCTACAAGATCAATACATGTTAACACATCTCATCATTCTAACCTACAAAAGAGAATCAAAACAATTAAACTACAAAAAACTAATTAACACAATGAAAAATATGCATATACAAAAAACAAAGAGAACAATTAAATTATGAAATGCATAAACAAACACGAAGACATTTACAAGACTGATCGTGGCCCCGCCAGCAAGTTGTGGTCACTCTCTAAAAGCACACCATGAACTCAACAGGTCGAATTCACCATAAAAACTCAAAAACACAATTCTAGCATAATCTGGCTATGTAAAAACTTAAACAGAGTAAAATCGTTTTTGTCTATCACACTGACAATTCTAATTCTTATGCTACTTAAAAATCATTTTACCACCTCAGTGGTATTTATAATGTTTACATACCAAGTGCTCGACCACAGGAGGGTCGAACCACTTCTAAATTTGGAAAATTACAATAAATGATACCCTTACTGATAAAACAGAGCGAGCCAATAATCGCCTTCTTGAGCAACTGAAACTGAGTTGTCAGGAGCATAGTAGCTGAATGGGGCAAGCATGAACAAAACCCCTGTGCCTGATTTTCGCATCACCGGCCTCGAATACCATAAATGCCAAGTCGCCCTACGTTTTTGTGTAATATGCAGTGCTGGACAGAGTGTCGGATCAAGTGTCAGAATGAGTACTAGAAGGAGTGTTGGATCAAGTGCTGGAAGTAGAAACTTGGTGTGTTTTTTCCTTGTAACACTAGAAAAATGTGAATTAGATATTGGTAATCATAAAACATGATGAATTATACGTAATATAATCATTAAACATGAATTACACGTATGTAGTGTTGGTCATACCATTTTATCATGAAATTATTCAAAAAGTTCGTTTAAAATATGGAAAACACATATGTACATGTGACAAAAGTGTATAATAACCGTCATGAAAGTGATCATATCTTAGGCCCAAGAGATGCCACTATGGGAATTATGAGTTTCTGGTCATGCCATTCGGGATAATTAATGCCAGGCTTGCCACTTTCCAATCGTGCATGAATCACATGTTCAATAAGAAACTGAGGAAGTTATTATTTGTCTTCTTTGACGACATCCTCATTTACAAAAAAAGATGGGAAGACCATATGCTACACTTGGATGAAGTACTTGGTATTATAGAGAGTCAGTAGTTGTATGCGAAGGAATCCAAGTGCGAATTTGGTATGACAAAGATGCTCTACGTGGGGAACATGATTGGGAAGAATGGGGTACAGGTGCACCAAGAAAAGATCAGGGAGATCATTGAGTGGCCAACTCCTAGTAATGTGACAAGACTGGAGATCTTCCTTGGTCTTTGCACTTATTACAAGAAATTTGTTAAGGTATTTTCACAGTTGACAACACCACTTACCGATCTCACCAAAAAGGGGGATTTCGTTTGGATAGAGGAGGCCCATGAGAAATTCGATAAAATGAAGCATGTGATGACTTCATGCCATGTTTTAGTATTCCATGATTTCACTCAACCCTTTGTTTCAGAGTGTGATGCTTCAAGAATTGGTATAGGATCTGTACTGATGAAAAACAATCACCCCATAGCATTTGAGAGCTGCAAACTCTGAGAGTATGAGAGAAATTACTCCACATACGACAAAGATATTTCAGCCATAATGCATGCTTTGACCAAATTCTTACAGTACCTGGTGGGGAATAGGTTCAAGGTAATTACCGCTCATAATATCTTTAGCTTTCTCATGGAGAAAAAGGAGTTGAGCGAGCGACAAAAAAAATGGATCAGTAAAATCCAAGCCTAAGATATTGAGATTGAGTATGTGAAAGGAAAAACTAATGTGGTTGTTGACTCCCTATCTAGGATACCCACTCTCTCTCTCATGGAGATTTCAGTGGAATGGAAGGCACCTCTATTGGTAGAATACTCCAAAAAAAGGTTTTATTTTGAGATACTTGATGGTCAGATCTCCGATGATAGGTACAGGGTTATTGACGACATCATATATTATAAGGACTAGATCTATTTAGTAGTAGAATATTAGTTGATGGACAAAATTCTGCATGAAGCACATACTTCTCCTTTGGCAGGTCATCCAGGATACCTGAAGACTTATAGACAAATTTGAGAGAGGTTCACTTGGAAGGGTCTCAAGACTGATCTATTGAAGTTTGCACGAGAATTCCACATCTATTAGCAAAACAAGGTGGAACATACCCACCCAACAGGATTTCTCCAACCGCTTCCCATTCTGGAACAAAAATGGGAAATCATTTCGATGCATTTTATCATAGGGATGCCTCTAGTTCAAGGGAAAGATTGTATCTATGTGTTTTTTGAAAGGCTTACTAAATTCATCCATTTCTTCACCATATCGTCCAAATACTTTCCAACGCAAGTAGCATAATCGTTCTTCCGAGAGGTAGACAATTCTCAGTGATTGAGACAACAGATTCATGGGGGGATTTTGGTAGGATTTGTCTAGAATCATAGGGAAAAAATTAATGCCTAGTACCAGTTATCACCCTCAGACTGATGGGAAAACTGAAATTGTGAGCAAATGGCTCGAGGGTTATTTGAGAAATTATGTATTGAGGCAACAAAGGGCATGGATCAAATGGTTTCACTTGGGTGAGCATTTCTATAACACCACTTATCACATGTCGATCAAGAAGCCACCTTTCAAATCTTTGTATGAATATGAGGCCACCACCTTTTTGGATCTAACATTTGGGGACATTCGGGCACCCAAAGCCAAATTTCGGATTCATGAGAGTTAGGACATCTTGCAAACTCTTAAAGATAATCTGCAAATGGAACACAATGAGAAAAAGATGTATGTCGACAAGCATAGAGTGGAGTGTATTTTCGAGGTGGGAGACTCGACATAACTCTTCTTGTACCATACAGGCAATCATCCTTGAAAACGAAAGGAGAGGAGAAATTGAATCCACAATTTGGTGGTCCCTACAACATTTCGAGGCGAGTCGGGGAGGTAGCTTATGAGTTAGAGCTTTTGGAGGGGTGTAAGATACATAATGTATTTCATGTTTCTTGCCTCAAGAAGGAAGTGGGACATCATGTTGTCATTTCTACAGAGCTTCCACCATTGGATGAGGAGGGGCAACTGATTCTAATTCGAGAGGAGGTGTTGGAGACCAGATAAAAAAAATTAAGAAACAAGAGAATTAAAGAGTACCTGATCAAATGGAAAAATCTACCTATCGAGGATGCTACTTGGGAAGGAGAGAATATATTGCAACATCCTAGATTACAGTTGCTTGAGGAAAATCAATATCGGGTGGGGAGGACTGTAATGTCCCCGTTTGCCTAGGAGGCATAATGAATGGTTCTGCTGGCCTAAATTGGTTCCCATAAGCTAAGTCAAAAAAATTACCTAGGGAACTCAACTTTTTCCTAGGAAATGAAATTATAAAGTGTGCAAGCATAAACTTACTTTAAAAAAAAATTAAAAAGTACAGTGAGTGATAAATAACTCCATGAAGAAATAAAAGAGGGGAAAAGAGAAGGCGCCACTCATTCTTGCATTCACTCACTTGGCAATTAGATTTTGAGAGATCTTGAGAAAAGATTCTAGGGTTTGTGGAAACCCTTATGCAGTTACTTGTTTCGGTGTTGCAATGATACACCCTATCTAGTTTGGTGAAGAGATTATACAGATCTCTTCCTTGGACTTCATTGATTAGTTAGATATCAGAGTGGAAAAATTTCTACTTCCTTTGTGGCTGAGTTTTAGTGGTGGCGACTGAGCTATCTCTGGCAAGGGGGTCAAATAGTTCAAGAGGACAAAGTTCTCTTATTTCTGGGCATTATTCTTTGTTGTTGGGGTCGAGTTGGCAGTGTGGCATGAGTTCCTTCATTACTGGGCACATTGCCTCTTACCTAGGCCCATTCCTACATTGATGGGTGCATTGTCTCTTACATGGGTGCATTCCTTTGGGGGTTGGGTGAATTTCACCCATTGTGGTACAACTTAACATATTTTGGGCATATACCTTCCATTGAGGCCCAATGTATCACTTGTTGGGCACATTTCCTCCATCGTTGGATTAGTTTTCCAATTGCTGGGTGCATTTCCTCTCTTGTTGAAGTTAGAACATGTGATGTGGGTCATGTATCCTCCTTCAGGGCATGTATTGTAGAGGTTGGGCACAAAAATGAAGTGTAGGGTGCATATTCATTACATTAAATATAAATTATGCATACCTGGGTAAGTTCTGGTGGTTGTGAGGAGGGGATTAACTTCAAACAACAAATTTGCAGCTAGTTATTACACATATCATATTGAGTACAATGTCATTTCCCAGGACGCTACACCAAATGTGAAGTTGTTTTTATTATTGGTGAATTATCATCTTCATTCCTTGTATGTCTTGTTTTTGTAGCACGACAAGAGACATCATTATATCATGTTCCTTATTGTAGTCTTGTAGCTTACTATTGTCAAATTTGTTTAATGATTAAGTGTTTATATTTGTGCCCACTCATAAAACTGGTTGATGGGTTATGTTCCATTGTGTATCTATTCCCTTATTGACAATAATAATTAAAGGATATTGCCGAATTAATATATTTCCATAATCACATGACATTAAGATTATCAAAATTGATTGTTGTCATAAATTGTCACTGATCTATTTGACAAAATCTGCTAAACAAATTTAGAGGAAAAATTGTATAACTCGGGCAAGGAACATTACAACAACTTTGTATGTCAATTCCTAGCTAGATCTATTCTATTCAGGTTCAACACATTTACATGGTATTTGTAACATACCCGGCCACCTAGGTCGGTTCATGCCACCGAAAAGATTTCATTCTCTGATACCATATTGTAACATTCTCATCCTGGAACTAGGCTACGCCACATTAAATTTTCCAACTATATGAAAATTAAAACATATACACCCAAAAAATCTTGCGAAAATTTATATGTAAAACTTAAAATAGATAGATACATTTTGTAAATGCACAAATTCATATGGAATTAATAGTAAACATATACATGCAACATAGAAAGGCAATACCCATAAATATAAATACAGTAATAAACCACACATAGAAAAACCCATAAAAATAAACACATAAGTAATAATGCAACATGTAATTTAACACACAATTGACACTTATCTTGGAAAAAATATCACCAACTGCGATCAGAACTTCCACGAACCTCCTAGAATTAAAACACATTGCTCATATCTCTCAGCAGTGGGTCACCCTCGAGCTGGGACTAAACTCCACCCGAGTAAAGGGATTCCTAACCAGGTTGATGTATGTCAGACAACATGAAAGACTCTATCACATGTGCCAACTCAAACTAATAGCTTACAATCCCTCATTCCCCACATGCCTGTCCCACCCCAGGAAGTGTGCCCCTTCTCTGCTCAATAGTCCCTCAACTTCCCCACTTCCTTTCTGGGGCTTCAACAACAGGTTGTATAGGAAGTCTCAAAGCCTTGTTGTTGCAGTTTGGCACCTTCCAGAAATCAAGTCCTAGCAATTATCTCACCTAGAGAGAATTGCTCATGGGCTTGACAACCTACCTATTCAGTATCCCAAGAGCCTAAAAACCCTCCTCTTAAGTCCAAATCCCAAGCTAACCATGTACAAATATAGGTACAAGTATGGGTATGAGTACGGGTATAGGTACTAGTATGGGCATGGGTATGGGTACAAGTATAGTGACCAGAAAGTCCAGAGGACCACCCCATGAGTGAGTGAATGATTATGGAATAATGAATGATTGGAAAATGCACTAATTCCAAGCTATATATGCATGTTCCCAACTTGACCCTTGTCATGTTGAGATCTACTTTGGTCCACTTGTCCCCATCCTTAAAACTTAGATAAAATAATTATCCATACTTTATTCTTTAAGGAATATTAATATAATATTCATTTTTTGGCTTAATCTCCCTATCTTATCCCTTTTCCTTAACATTTAGCACCCCTTTTCCCTAACTGGTGGAGTTTAGTCCCCCATACACTTTTATCGTGGTCGGTCTACACGAAGCGATGCATTATATTAATGATATGAGTATTTACAAAAATAGGGTCACTGGCCTTTAGCATCTAGGATCTCTAGCCTAATTCAAAAAATAAGCCTCCTAGATTATAATAATTGGCTCACCATCCTATAAAACAAAACATATACACAAAACGCTCTTTGGCCTCAAAATCCCGTGCACTTAATTTTTTTGCGCGCAGTATCTTGGAATGTGCATACTTCGTCATTTTAGTGCGTAATACATGTGCATACTATACCAGGGAAGGTGCATGCAAAAATGATATTAAATAACTCACTATATTAAGTACATTTTCATATACAATTTGGGGTACAACCTAGGGGTGTTACAGTATTAGAGTCAATGGACTACTAGGGAAAAGACACACCAAATTGTTTTTGCAAGTACCCAAGATTGAAGACAACAAAAAAATGGAATTTTCAAAAGAATTCATTCTTACAGAATACAACTTCTTTGCATGGAAGGAGAATATGATCATGAATCTTCAAAGAAGATGATTGTACAGGTTAACCATGAACATAGAGACAAAACCAACATCATCCATAGAAAAATCCAAGTATCTAAATCGAATGGATGAAGCATTTGGGACAATTTGCTGTCTCATTTATCCTAAAATCATGTTTCACATATCCTCCTGTAAAACCCCCAATGAATTTTGGAACACCATGGAAGGGATTTTTGGAAAATAGGATGAGATGAGGAGATACATGATCGAGGTGGAATTTCTCACATTGGATCCAGAAAGCTTCAAAAATCTCTAATATTTCTTTACCAAATATAAGGATTTGTTATCACAACTCAAGGCTTGTGGGGTTGATAATTCTAAGGAGGATAAATAAATGGCTCTTACCGTTCTCTCCAAACTTGGTCTAGAATACTCATTGTTTGTATCCATATTTCATTCAGTTAGATTCGCCTTTGGAGCCACCTAGAAGATGCCTTCTCTTTAGGAATTTATCAAGTCTTTGACACAAGAGAAGAACAATCTCATCAACATGGGAAAAATCAAATGTCCAAAAGTGCATGCACTTATTGTGTAATATCAAAGTGGTCATCAATATCAGAAATCTAAATATAAATACAAAAATAAAGCACATGCAAATCCAAATATGGAAGGGTACTCAAAACCCTTCCATGATGGCTCCAAATCCAAAGGAGGAAAGGGAAGAAAAGGGGAGAGATGCACTTACTGCCATAAAGGATTCCATCTAGAATCCTCATGTATGTAGAAACATATATATCTAATGACCAAAATGCTTCATCAAAACAACCTTGGAGATTGCATCCCCGAGGGTTCCAAGAAGAAGAAGCCATAAGATCATAATCCCAAAAAAGGAAATTCTAGCCATGCTTTGATTTCCATCAACTTCTGTCTCAATGCTTGGATCATAGATTCAGGAGAATCACACTACATGGATTCTACAAAATAAGTATATTCTAGATTGGATGCATGCAAAGGTCCTCCTATTCTGATGGGAGAGAACTCTATGTTTGAGGTCACCGAAAAAAGAAGAATTGAACTCACAAATGACAACTTCAAGAATGTGTTGCACGTTCCCAAAATTTCCTTCAAACTTCTCTCCATGTATCAGATGAAAAACTATAGCACCATAAAGAGAGTCATATTCACTCCTGATGTAGTGGATATCTATGACATGTAAACCAATACCATGGTTTCTACCGGTGAGGTAAATCATCAATATAGAATCTACACATTTTCTGAATTTATTGAACCAGATTCTGCATTACTGCTTACCCATGTTGATGAAAGCACTGGGATATGGCACAAAAGGTTTGAGCATAAATTTCAGATCTATGCAACATCTTAGTAAACAATAAATGGTTGATGTGTTGGAATTACTAAGACAACCGAGAGGGGGTGCGGATGAATCAGTTGTTACCATGTTTAAACAATTTTGTGCCTATTAAAATATTATTAATCTTCTCCAAGTGATCATCAAGATTATGCAAGACATGAACAATAGAAATAACAAACATCAATCACACATGTGATATACACAGAGACAGATATTCACAAGGAAACCAATAAATGGATAAAACCTCTTCTTTTTCGAACAATAGGCAGTCTTTTAAGTTCTTTACATCATCTTTCTTTGAGCACCAACTCAAAATGAAGCTACAACCTCTTCTTTAACAAGATGCAACTTACTGAGAGAACCATTTCACTGGTTTCTCTAGCACCCAATAGAAGGAATCACCAACTCCCTGAGTGTTCCAACACCAACTAGATGGAAGCACCAACTCCCTGAGTGTTCCAACACCAACTGGATGGAAGCACCAACTTCCAGTCACACAGGAACCAACCTATATAATAGATAATATTGGTTCTCCATTGCACCACCCTACCACCCTGGTTTTTCTGGCTGCAACCAGATGGAAGCTACAACTCCCTGTGTTCAAAAACCCACTTGAAACTGTGAGGACAACAGTCCTCCCTATCACCACCCTACCACCCTAAGATATAAATCTTTTCTTGAATAAGACCTTACAACAATACAAACATTTCAATGCTTAACAATTCTTCTCTGTTCTATAATTCTGCTCTACTTCTGTCTGTTCATGCTTGGTTCCACTTATTGTCTCTGTCCATCTGCTCTGTCTATGTTCTTTTCATTCTCTTAGGTTCTCGTACAGTCTTATGTTTTCACCATTTCTTCTTTGTCTAGCTTATGTTCTTCATCTCTGCATATTTTTGGCTTTGTCCTTGCTATCTCCTTGATCACATACAATTCAACTTATTTTACCGAGAAACAACAACTTTCCTCTGTCACAACATCTTTCTTTTATTCATGCCCTCATCATCCGTTATTCTCTGAATATCCAATGCTCATGTCGGGAAACTAAGAACGCTCAAGAGCCATGATTCCAATGTCCCAGAAGAATGATTTAGTTAGTGTAACTAAATCATAACTGATCAATAAACCACGAAGTGAAACAACAACCCTTCGATCATATTCTATTTAATCAACACCATTGGATTGTACACGTAGAGGCTTTTTAATTTTTCAATTCATAACCTCCGATGTGGAGCCTAGCAGCGCTATCTCCTTCCCAAAACTTTCACTTATGTGACCTTGGGTGATGTTATGATGTGACCATGCGATTGAGGGTGCGACCAAAGGTGGTTTGAGGGCAACCTGCTTTTCTCCCTTCTATTCACTACAAAGTTCCATGTGTCCTTTCTCCAAAACTATGGTTTCGATTGCATCCCGACCATGAAAAATTAAGATGTGAGCATGTTATGACAATGAAATGCGATAGGAATGTTGATCTCATGATATTGACGGTTATCCTAAATGGACGGTTCAGATCTATCCTCTCAAGTTTGTGAATCAGACCCAGGCTTCCTAAATCAATGACTGTGATTTACTTCATGATCCGAGCTTCGAGAGTTTCAAATCTCAAACCCTTATTTCCTCCGTATGCCAATATTCTGGAGTCGATGATATTTGAACACATGTCCTTCTCAATCGATGGCTCTGCCTCCACTTCGGGTATTTGACCTTTCAACTAGATCAATAGTTCTACAACCCCTTTCTCGATCTACGATCGATATCTCCTGATGGTCTTGACTAATTGTGGGATTGGAAATAACACATTTTTTAATTCTCCTTTCACTCTCCACAATCTATCCTTGTCATATATTTGGTGATTTCACATTAGGTGATCATGACTTAATCCGACTTAATATGATCATTTGTTGGATCAACCACAGTCGTCGATATTTGAGTTTATGAGATTTGATGATCTAGACTGATTGTGGGATTGTAACCAACGAGTCGTTTAATTCTTCTTTCTCTCTTTTCAATTCATCTCTGTCATTGATATGGTGATTTCACATCAATGATCTTGAATTGATATGATCATTGACTAATCCTCCAACGATTCTTCTGATATTCACTGTGCCATCTCTTCTGAGCTTTGATCTCTGCATACTGTTCGCTTATCCTCCTGAGCATATGCATTTCTTGTTTTCCATCCTCATTATTGTTCTTGACATCAATGAAAAGCACACTCTTCCTGTAAAACATGACAATAATCTCCCCCTTTGGCATTGATGGAAACCCTGAAAGGATGCACTATTCTACAACTATCACAACTTCTCACATATTTGGCAGCATTTTCAAAGATGTTTCCAAATATGTGAGAAGTTGTGATAGTTTCCAAAGGATAGGAAGACCTACGACATCTGAAAAAATGCATTTACGGGCCCAAGTTATGATAGAACCCTTCGAGAAATGGGCCCTCTACTTTGTAGGACCAATTTCACCCATGTCCTGTAGGAAGAACTATATATTGGTTTGTATGGACTATGTCACCAAATGGGTAGAGTCAAAAGCCCTATTCAGGGCTACAGAGAAGTCTGTTGTCTAATTTATCTATGAATACATCTTTACCCTCTTCGATGTCCCTCGTGAAATTGTTACCAACCAAGGCACTCAATTCACTTCTAAGTTGATGAAAGAGCTAACAGATAAATATGGCATTAAACATTGTAAATCTTCTCCATACCACCCGCAAGCCAATGGTCAAGTAGAATCCACAAAAAAAGTTTTAGAAGCCATCTTAACCAACATTGTTCAGTTACATCATTGGGATTGGGATGATAGGCTCCCAGAGGCTTTGTGGGCATACTGGACTACCTAGAGGAATACCACTGGGCACACCCCTTATGAGCTAGTGTACGAGAAACACGTACTTTTACCTATAGAATTCCAAGTAAGGACCTTCCATATTGCTACAGAATTAGGATTGAACCTGGATAAGGCTTAGAAGAAATGAGCCCTACAATTGAATGAATTGGATGAAATTAGGGAAGATTCCATCCAACGGATGATATTAGTCCAAAACCATAGAAGCAAGTGGCATGATAAGTTTATTAAGAAGAAGAACTTCCAACCTGGTGATTGGGCTCTATTGTTGTGATTGGGCTCTGCAAATTGACATTCAGAGTGATCTTTATCTGCTTGTTGCTTCATGCGATTCTGCGCCATGAAAAAATTCTTTTTGAGGGTACGAATAATAGCCTCTCGAACTATAAGTGTTTGGTTAACCACCTCGACCTTCAAGACACCAGGTAACTATGAGAAAATTGAAGGTGGCTTCTGTCCATATACCACTTCAAAAGGAGTCATGAGTGTAGTTGTATGGTATGAAGTGTTGTACCACCATTAATCTAGGGGTAACCATTGAGCCCACTGATTTTTCTTTTCCAAGGAAAAACACCTCAAATATGTTTCCAAACACTTGTTGACAACTTCTGTTTGAACATCACTATGGGGATGATAAGTTGTGCTAAGATGCAATTGGGTGCCTTGTAGCTTGAATAGTTCTTGCCAAAAATTGCTTCTGAAAGATGGGGCGTGATAAAAAACAATAGAGTGTGGCATGGCATGAATCTTGAAGACCTGATCCATGAAAATTTGAGCCACCATGGATGTTGTAAAAGGGTGTTGAAGAGTGCACAAATGAGAATACTTGGAAAGGTTCTCAACAACCACCATGATGATTGATTTATTTCCCTATTTGGGTAAGCCTGTAATAAAATCCATAGAGATATCCTTCCAAACAACAGGTGGAATCAGAAGCGGTTGTAGTTTTCCTGAAGATATGAATGTTTCTCCCTTGTTGCGTTGACACAGATCACATTCAATGACAAAATTATGAATGTCTTGTTTCATATCATCCCAGAAAAAAGAACATTTGACCCTATCATAGGTTTTGGTGAACTCGAAGTGCCCCACTGTGGGTGTAGCATGAAGCTCATAAAGTACCGTGGATTTAATATTTGATTGTTTAATTAAATACAAACAACCTTTGTATCGAAGCTCATCATGGAGCCAAGAGTACCCTGGGGAAGATGGAGCATTGGACTACAATTGTTGGATCAGAGGAAAACTTTTGGGATCTTGTAGCCATTCTTGGTGAATGGCTTGGAGCCAATATGGTACAATGAAGGAAAGAGAAAAAAGCGATCCTTCATCTTCATATTTTAGGGAAAGTGCATCTGCAACCACATTGTCTTTGCCTTTCTTTTAAATCATCTCATAATCATATCCAAAGAGCTTAGTCACCTATTTTTGTTTCTACATGGAGGAAATGCATTGTTGCATAAAATACTTGAGGCTTTGATGGTCTATCTTAATTTGGAAATGTTGCCCCAATAGATAAGGGCACCACAGATCAACAACATGCAAAATAGCCAACATTTCCTTTTCATAGATTGATTTACCCAGATTTCTTTCAGATAGTTGCTTGTTGGTAAAGGCCAAAGGCCGACCCTCTTGCATAAGGACAACATCAATTCCTTTCCCTGAGGCATCACATTCCAAGACAAAGTTCTTTGTGAAATTGGGAAGGGCCGGGACTGGAGTGGTGCACATGGCCATCTTCAAGGTTTGAAAATCTTGAGTAGCAGCTGGAGTCCAAGTGAAAGAGTTCTTTTTTAGGAGAGTAGTGAGAGGTGTTGTAATCTTTCCATAATTATTAACAAACTTGCAATAATAATCGGTTAAGCCCATAAATCCATGCAATCTTTTGAGAGTCTTTGGGTGAGGCCAGTATTGCATATATTCAATCTTTTTAGGATCCACCTCGATGCCATCCTTGCCAACTAGATGACCCAAGTATTCTACTTCTGAGGTGCCAAAAGAACATTTAGATTGTTTCAGGAAAAGTTGGTGTTGAGAGAGTAGATGGAGAACTCGATCCACATGAGCAAGATGGTATGTCCAGGTTTTTCTATAGATGAGGATATCATCAAAGAAAACTAAGACAAAATTACAGAGAAAAGGACGGAAGACATTATTCATGAGGATTTGGAAGGTGGAGGAGGCATTACATAAGACAGAGGGAATGACCAAAAACTCATAGTGGCCCTCATGAGTTCTAAAGGTAGTCTTGGGAATGTCTTCCTCTTTCATACGTATTTGGTGGTAGCCTGAACAAAGATCAAGTTTAGTAAATAATTGGGTGTCACTCAATTCATCCAGGAGGTCATCAATGGAAAGAATGGGAAATTTGTATTTAATGGTAAGTTTGTTGAGGGCATGAAATTCAGGACACATTCGCCAAGAACCTTCTTTTTTCAGGACCATGACCATAGGATAAGAGTAGGGGCTCGTACTAGGGTGGATAATGCTTGCATTAAGGAGTTCCTGGACCATTTTCTCAATTTCATTTTTTTCTAAAAAGGGGTGACAATACAAACATATATTGGGAGGAAGGATTCTGGGTACAAGAGGAATGGAATGATCATGAACACTACGTGAAGGAGGGAGTCCCTGGGGAGTGGAAAAGACCACTTGATGTTTAGAAAGGATGACTTGGAGGTCTTGTGGCACCGAGGGTGTTTGTGTTTCTTGTATGGCATGGATTTGGGTAATAACACCAGAATGACAGTTTTTGAGCAGATTTTCAATGCGATGGGAACTAATGATCTTAGGTGAACTGGAGGTGATTCCTTGGAACTTATATTGGTGGCCCTCCTAGTCGAATTGCATGGTTAATTCCTTAAAATCCATGAGAATGAGACTCAAAGTCCTTATCTAGTATGCACCCAACACAATGTCACAACTTCCCATGCTGATAGAAAACATACGCGATTTCAGGTGGTAGTCACCAATTTGGAGATGCACATTTTCACAACACCCTACACATTTCATGGAACCACCATTGGCAATCATGATTTGGAAATGATTGATGACATGGATGTAGCAATGAGTTTCTTGGGCAACAGGTGATGGATAAAATTATGGGTGCTTCCACTATCAACCAAAATGATGACCTTTCGATGCTTGATGTAACTGATTAGCTTGAGGGTTTGGAGAGTAGAGAAGCTAGTGAGAGAATTGAGGGAAATGACTGGTTCTACTTTGGGAGGGTCTGAGGGAGGGGTTATGTCAATCATTTCAAGTGACTTAGACACAAGGGGAGTTTCAACATCCTCTTCTGAAATATCTTCGGGGATGGCCATAAAAATATTTTGTTCCTTACACTTGTGGCCCGGGAAATATTTTTCATCACAATTATAACAAAGTTCTTTTGAATTGGCGTTCAACCATTTGAGCCCTGCTCAATTCTGGGATCTTTAGTGGAGCAGAGGTAGTATAAGGATTTACTAGTTTAGGGAGAGGGATAAAGGAGGGTTTTCGGTTTTGAGAAGATACAACCTATTGTGCTTCTTTAGGTCTTTTAGTAGCCTCCACCCAACTCTGAGGCCAAGCCATGAGGACATGGGCCCGAATCTCATCCTTGAGGCCACTGACAAAACACTCTTGGAAAAAGGCATCAGACATGCCCTCTGTCCGAAAATCCAGGCGCTTGAAGGCAGCTATAAAGTCTTCCACTGTTCCTAATTGTTTCAACTTTGTCAAATGACCCAAATGGTCGATGTGAGTGTCAAAGTGTTCATAAATATCTACCACAAAGTGTGTCCAAGCAATATACCCTTGACGGGAAGTTTTCCTCCATTGCCACCATTTCCAACATTCTTGATCTAGATGGATAAAACCATACTGGAGTTTGGGCAAGTCATCTATAATGTCACATAAAGAGAAATAATGTTCCATTTGGGTTACCCAACCAATGGGGTCCGAGCCATCAAATTGGTCACATCCACCTGCAGAAGGCATAGGTCACGTTGAAAGTGATGGTGCTGAAAGTTATGGGATTGAGAGGAATGTTCACCTTTAGTATGTGGAGGTGATTGAGAGGAAGGGTTATCAGTAGGGATATGAAGCTTAGTGTGGAGTTATGAAAAGAAAGATTCAAGCTGGGTGGTAAGGTCTTACTTGATTTCCTCCATTGAGGACTGCATGGTTGTATTGATGTCGACAACATTGGCACTGAGTTGTTTCACTTCTTGTTGGGTCTCGGTGAGACTAGATTGCAAGGTATTGAAGCGAGCTTCCAAGTCTTGGCTATGGGTATGGGCCATGAGGACGAGGGAACTAAAAATGGGTGGGTGGGGTCAATTTTTTTTCCGAAAAATGATATGTAGGAATGTGATAAGGGTGAAGAGATGAATCCAATGGAATATGTCTCAAATAATGGTGGAAAAATTTCCAAACTTTTTTTTTTTTTTTTCCACATGTAGAGTTATACTCCAGCCTGAAGAATACGACAGTGAGGAAATGCCCAAATTCTTAACCAAGAAGAAATGTGTAGTTACTTGGAAACCCAAACACAGGTGTGTGGCAATAGATCTTGTATGTTTTAATTTGTTTATGTTTCTGCCCCTAAGGGTTAGGTATTCAAGGGTTCTACAGACAAGGGTTTTCCCTGTGCTATAGCTCTCTGATATACATGCGGGGTCCAATAGTAGTACTCGGCCCAATATCTCAGGGCACTAACTAAGGAGGATAGATTGTACCCTTAGCCGTACTACCCAACTACCCAGGTACTAGAGCGTATCTTCTCGAGTGTTGTTCTCGATGCCACTACAATAGTCAGGTGACTGATCAGTTTATCTAAAGAGGGATTTAGGAAATCTAGACCGATCCGTACACAAGTACTTTTTGATGCGCTACCACTTGAAGGGGTACCAACAAGGGTCACAAGGGTGGCCAACAGATGTGTTCTTAAGAACCACTTGTATTTCCTGCATGTATGAATCCCTCAACTATGGGTTTATGCGCGTAACGATAGATCTCTATGGATTAAAGACATCGGAATACGTCACTACCCTGGAAAACAATTTACCCACAATTTCTGCCAAGGAAAGTGATTTGATACCACTTGCAATATACCAGATATAAAAAGTATGAAAAACATAAATAAAATGATGGAAATGGTAGAATAACAATAATATGACTAGAACAATCACCACAATAACACTGAAATGATATAAAAATAACAACATAAATAACACTTTGATTCTGAGAGCAATGTTCATGGGCCTCTTCGAGGGGGAAACCTCTAGTCGAGCAGATCTCTATTACAATAATCTCCAAGCTAGGGTTCTCATACCCTTGACTCCTATTTATACTAAATATGTCTATCAAAAGAAGCATCTAGAGGAAGATCCTTCTAGAAGTGGAAGCTTCTATTAGGTCTTCTTACATTCGACTTATTCTATTTTATTGCA